>PVKE010003220.1:0-74209 GCA_004027555.1 Craseonycteris thonglongyai
TCCCCCAGTTCAGTTCTCTCTCTGTCTCTGTATCTCTCTCTCTCTCTGTCAAAATAAATAAATAATAAATAAATAAATTATTAGATACCATGGCCCCAGCGACCCTGCTGAGCCACGGCTGGTCAGACATTTTGTCTGGTGCCAAGGTCAACACCTCACCTCGCACTCCAGTTGTAGGCCCCTGGGCCCTGGTCCCTGGTCCTGATTTGCAGCCCTGACACCCTTCCTGGCAAGCCACCCCATGTCAGATTGGGGGTCGGTCCCCCTCCTGTCTGTCCTGGGCCCATGTCCTGAGCCCTCTGCCACCGCGGCTGTGGCATGCTCGTTGTGGGGTCTGGCACTGCCCCCACCACACTGTTCGCAGGAGGTCTGCCACCCTCTGCCTAGAGGCCTGGCTGATTCCTCGTAGACCCAGGCCTTCCCCCACCTGGACAATTGCCACAGCTTCGTGTCTGGACTTTTGGCTTCTCTCATCCTTCCTCCTGGAACCAAAGTGACCTTTCTAAAACCACATCTGACGGTGTTGCTTCCTTGCTTCAAACATTTCAGCGAAGTTTTTTTTCATTGGCCTTCAGGTCCAATCCAAGCACCTTCATTCAGGTTGGACAAGTTTTTCACCCCTCCCTGACCCCTCCCATGCTCATCTTTCAGAAAGGAGATTTGTAGACACCCTAAACCTTTCGCCTGAGCGCCCCTCCACACAGCCAGGGCAGCTGGAGCTGGAGCTGGAGCTGGCTGCAGAGACAGCTTCTTCTCTCTGACTGCGGTCGGAGGCTGCAGGAGCCGCGAAGCTCCCCGCAAGCCTGCACCTCTGCTGCCCCTCAGAGGCCGAATGGGGCAGCGCAGGCAGGTGAGCTAGTCTTGCAGTAACGGGAGGCAGAGCCCATCTCCCCAGGACTCATCAATGATGAACAAGGTCAAGGGCGGGGCCAAAAGCAAGGGCTTTAGTCAGCGGAGACAGTGTCAAGATCCAGCCTTTTGGGTCCCAAACACCCTTCTGTTAGACATCTGTCCAAGCACTTTGTAAATTACCTGTTCCTATAGCTGACGTCCTCCCTAAACCCTATAATCTGAGGCTTCTGCCCACAAAGTAATCCCATGCCCTCTGGTCAGCCAGCCTCTGCACCTGTCTTCTCCTCACCACTGTCTCCTCCTCTTCCTCAGGAACCATCCCAGGACAACTACCTCCAGGACAGCTTCAGGGTCTCCACATATACCTGCTCCGCCCCACGCCTGGAGGGGTGCCTGCTTCCCCCACCACCATCAGCACGTTGGTTCATTCACTCATTCACTCACCAAACACTGAGAGACTCGTAGGTGCCTGGCTCTGTGCTAGACCCTGGGTAACAGCAGTGAAATGAGAGGCAAGAGCTCCTTCTCATGGAGCTTAGCTTCTAGTTGAGCAGACGACCAGTCAGATAAATGAACAAGGTCGTTTCAGGTAGTGATACACTGAATGGTGTGCTAGAGAGGTGCTAGGAAAATGGCAGCAGCAGAGGAATTGGTCATCAAGGCTGGCCGCTCTGAAGCCAGGTGTGGTGGTTTTAAAATATATCCTCAATTTCTTTTTAAATGTGTCCACTGCCTTGAAAGAGTGGAATCTAATTTCCCTCCCGTAAGCCCCATAGTGCAGGGAAAAGAATGTGGCAGAAGTAATGATCTGTTGACTATGTATGACTTCCAAGTTAGGGCATTAAAAAGCATCGTGGGTTCCTCTTGATTCTTGGTCTCTCTATGGATCACTCACTCTAAGGGGAGTCAGAGGCCACTCAAGCAGCCCATGTGGCTGGGAGCTGAGGCCTCCTGCCAACAGCCATGTGAGTGCCCCATCTGGGCAGCAGACCCTCCAGTTTCAGGCAAGCCTTCAGGTGACCACAGCCCATGCCAACATCCTGACTGCAGTCACAGGGGAGCCTCTGAGCCAAAACCACCTGGCTAAGCCACTCAGGGCCCATTCATCCCTCAGACACAGCACACTGCCCAGGACCCACAATGCTTTTAGGAACCACAAAAGTGTTCTAATTTCTGTTAAAATTAGGGACAAAAAAATTCAGGTCAAAGAAAATGATTTAAGATATGATATTAATGTATCCATCTTTATACCAACACAATCGTAAAATATAATTTTTACATTCTTTTTAGGAGGAAGGAGCCAACAAAGACAAAAGTACCTAAGTCTCATGAAAGCCATAAGGTAGTGCTGAAGCTGTTCTTGAATTCCTGACCCACAAAGTCTTTGAGACAATAAATAATTGTTATTTTAAAAAACTAAACTTCAGGGTAATTTGTTACACGGCAATACAGCACTAACACCTTGTGAAGATTTGAGGGCCGAGGACTGCAGACAAGGAAAAACCAATGCAAAGGCCCTGGGGTAGAAGTAATCTTGGCATGTTCAAAATGAACAGGAAAAAAGTTGCTTAACCTCTTGAAGCCTCAGCTTTCTCATCCATAAAATGGGGTGGAGGGTGATCATCACAGTTCCTTACTGTTGTTTGGATTAAATGAATAGTATCTGGCACAAAGCTTCTTCACAGCCACTCTTCCTCCTCCCACTTCCTGCCTGGACCTGATTGATACCTGAAGGCCTGAGCCATCCTCTTCCCAGCTGTCTCAGTCTTCTCCGATCCCTGATCTCCACCAAGGCCCCCAGCAGCTGGGGGTCCAGAGAGCCGTCTAGACGGGATTTGAGCTGGGAGTAATAGATGTTCCACAGACGAGGATGGGAGACGGAGCTCAATCGTGAAGTTCTGCTCTGAAATCACAGCCTTCCTCTCTCCTCACCCCTGTGCTAGCTTACCCAGGTCAGGAAGAGTTGCCTACAATCCTAGACAATTCCTGGTGCTCAGACAAAGCCAATCAATTGCCCACACATTCACCTGTGGTCTGCTGAGGCACTGTGAGGGCCAAAGCAGGGCCTTCGCCCAAGGTCTCAACCAGTAGGGGGGGGTCAAACAAAATTACTTCACACACAC
The DNA here is from genome assembly GCA_004027555.1 of Craseonycteris thonglongyai. NCBI lineage: Eukaryota > Metazoa > Chordata > Mammalia > Chiroptera > Craseonycteridae > Craseonycteris > Craseonycteris thonglongyai. The sequence goes on from PVKE010003220.1 coordinate 2,976, forward strand.
ACACACACACACACACACACTGCCATATCCTCAAGCCTGAAGCCTGAATTCTCCCTTTTCTTAGGATGAGTCTTTCACAGGGATCACAGACAGGTTAGGAGTGAAATTGCTGGAGTCCCCAGTCCAGGGACCAGCTGGACAGAGCGGATATGTCCATCACCACTTGTGCACTCACTTGCTCTGCCAACTAGGCACACCACACTCTATGACGGGAATAATAATCAATCATAATAATAATGGGGGGGGGGGTGTGCCAGCACTGTTCCAAGACCATTCCATGCACTCAGTCCTCACAGCAGCCCCATGACAAGTGTAGCATTATTGCCTCCATTGATGAACTGAGCACAGAAAGGTGAAATGACTTGCCTAAGGTCACACAAGGAGGAAGTAGGGCTTCAAATTCAAGCAACCCATCAGCAGAGTGTAGATTGAGCCATACTGGCCTGCATGCTGCACCCATCCAGGCCACAGCCTCCTGAACCCAAGGATGGCCAGTTCACAGGAGGAGAAACTGAGCCAATCAGTTGCTCCCTCAGTTAGACTGACAGGATAGGGCACAGAGGCCAAAAGGAGAGGCTGAGCATCACCGCAAAGTCCCGGGGACAGAACAACCTTCAGGGCCAGGTGTCAGAGAGGACCGAGCAGCAACACAGACAAAGCCAAGAGGAGATGACCAACGAGCTCCAGGGAGACGGGGGATGCCGACTCCCGAGTTCCAGGCTGCAGGAGGCCTGCTGGTCCAGGGGCTCCTGTCCTCGGACACCTGGCCCCTGCTGCATCTACAATAAATCCCCTTTATGGGTCGAGTTTGAAAAGTCTCCGATCCTGGTTATCAGAAGAGCTCTGGCCAAAACATACTGTGTGGCCTTGGGCGAGTTACCTAATCTCTCTGAGCCTCGGACAACTCCAACAAATGGAATTATGTGAGAACTCAACTAGATACTGTATGTGAAGCAGCTGAGGAGGCTGCCAGCACAGAGTGAGTGTGAGGTAAACAGTAGAGTGTCAGGATATTTGAGGTGCTGTTCTCCCCACCCCCACCCTCCTGCTGAACTGAAATCTGGGTGAGCACAGTTTGGAGTCAGGCTGGGGCCCTAGCAACACTTGGCCAGTGGAGTCCTGAGTAAGTGGTACTGCCCTGACTGGACTGCCCTGTGTGCCACAAGCCCTTGGGTGAATCTAGTGAGAACACTGGTGAGGGGCTCCTGAGTCAACTTTCTGCACCCCAGCTCCCCTCTGGGGCCCTGGCCTCTGCCCAGCCATTATCGACCCCCTTCCCCACCCTGGAACAACAGCTGGAGTCTGCTCTGTTGTTTTTCTTCAATAAACTTACTTTGGGATCATGTAAAACGTACAGATATAGCTTGAAGAGCTCCCATGTGCCCTTCTCCTGGCTTCCCCTGAGGTTAACATCTTACACAATAACTGTGGTACATGTATCAAAACCAAGAGATGAACATTGGCACACTACTGTAAACCCCACTGCAGATGTGTTCCACCTCCAGCTCCACTGATGTCCCTTTTCTGCTTGATTTTTAAATGTATGGAGCATGCTGAGCCCGGGCAGAGATACTGCAGGCCCAGCCCTGCCCTCAAGGGCTCACAAGGGCAGGGAAGGGGAGGGCAGATATGAGAAGGAGACAGTGACCCTTCCAGGAGATCTAGATAAAGTGAGATCTAGATAAAGTAAGAAATGCTTGCTGGTGGGGTCGAGCAGAAAGGAAGCACTCGCTTGCATTGGGGGAGGGTCCCCGCAGGAGCTGAGCCTTGAAAGACAAGTAGTGCTTGCCCCCCTTCCTCCTTCACCGTGTCCAAGAAGTCAAGACTCTTCTCCCAGGTACCAACCCTGGGTTTACTGCAGGCCCGTTTCCCACTGCCTTCTCCATGAAGATAAAGGCCAGACCATAGCGTGAGTTAAGGCCAGGTGTTCTGGAGGCGACAGGGCTAAACACTACTACTCCATTGTGTGACTCTGAACAGGTGCCCTAACCATTCTGGGCTTGTTTCCTGGCTCTTTCCCCTGTCTTTCTCCATCTCTGTTTCAGACCCTGCATCTCAGGCTTTTTTCACCAGACACGGTGTGTCTTCCTGTCTCTAGTTCATCTCACCTTGGCTTCTCTCAACCGCGACCCTTCCCGCAGCCCAAACACCTTGGAATCCCATTAATTTTGAGAGGCTGTCTTTATGGAATGCCGGCTGGCCCAGTCCTGGGGCTCAGAGAGCTGTGTAATTATCCACTCGGAACCAAGGGGAAGCGATAACCAGTTCTCCCTCCCTCCTTTCCCGCCTGCCTCCCTCTCATCCATTTCGCTCGGACATCCCAGGGAAGCCGATTATGGAGGGGCCTGCTGGGTAAGGAGGGGGGAGCATCCTCATTACCTTGCAGAAGTTCAGAGAGCAGGAGTGGGAGGCATTTCTTCATTCTCCACCCAATGCTAAGGCCGGGGACCTGTTGTCTGTCCTGACATTACAATTTTACCTTTGGATGAGTATCTTCAGCCAGGAGCTCTCTCATTCAATCAGCTCTCCCCAGGACATCTGCAGACCCTCAAACCCACACTCCGAACCTGGACACACCATCCCCTCTCGCAGACCTGCTTGCCTCCTCCCCGCCCTCCTCCTCCTCCCCTACCGGGTCCTGGGAAGCGCCAGCCGCCCGGGCTCTCACTAAGACACTGACACCATTCTGGCCTGGCTCCCTTAGCTAAGCAGCCACAGCCATTCATGTCTATTTGCCTCCACCCACCAGGCCCAGCCTCCACATCCACAAAGTTACTTCGCCTGGACAGCCCGTAGCCCCTTCAAAGTGGCAACGTCCTGGTCTGATTACATCATCTTGCCCCCAAATCTCCCTGCCTCCTTCCATGGCATTTCACCTCCCACCCACCCCCACCCCCCAACTTCCCATCACTGATAAACCCTCTCTTCTGCCTCCTGCTCCCCGCACATGCAACCAAACAGTCCCCATGCTATGACAAGGGAATGGACTTGGGGGTCAATCAGAGCTGAGCTGCCATCCCAGCTTCATTATTCCCTAACTGTGTGACCTGAAGCAGTCACCTCTGGCCCTCAGTTTTATCATCTGCAAAATGGTGCTAAGGTACCCATCTTGAAGATTAGTTGAGAAAAATCCAGGATTACAATCTCAAATGACTAAGGGTCAGCAAAGTTGCATACATGAGTGAAGAGGCCTGGGGGCAGGGGTGGTCTGTGGCAAACTGGAGAGCAGATGCCCCGTGGGAGGTGGGCAGCTGTTTGTCACTCCAGCTATTGATGCTTGGGAATATGGGCTCCGTGTTGCCCAATTTTTCAAGGGGAGCCCCCAACCATGTGTTTCATGTGAAATCTCCAGATGTGGGTATGTTGGCAATTAATTGAAATGTTTCTCTAGCACCATGAAGGCCAAACAAAACATTTGCCTCCAGGTTGTTCATTTGTACTCTGATGGATGCAAGGAGTGGGCCCCGTGCATGTTCATACCAGAGTCGATAAACTAATTCCCTTCTCTGCCCTCTTTATTGATTCTCCCAAAAGAAAAAAAAGTCTCTTCAAGCCGTTTCTCCCCTTTCACTCTCATCATCATCATCCTCATGCAGTCCTCCCTGGCCACCGCCCCACCAAGCCTGCCCACCCGTGGACCCAGGCAGGGCCCTGAGCACCACCTCCACAAGACCTCACCCTCCTCCGCAGCTAACAGGGCTTTGTGCTTGCGTCTGATGCGTCGTCGTTAGCCATACCCTCTCCCTCATTTTCTCAGTTATCTTTTTAACAACCTATAGGGTAGCTATTATTGACCCCAACATACAAAGGAGGGAAGTGGGGTCCAGAGGGCATAAGTCAGTCAACAAACACCTAAAATTGTGCAGCAATTAAATGGCAAACCCAAGGTTACACAGAGTATCTCTGGTTGCAGGTGACAGAAACTTAAGTAAAACAGGCTCAGGCACAGGGGCAATGCAGTGGCTTACCTGCATGCAGAAAGGAAAACAAGGTCACTGGGTTCCAGAGATAAACGGATCCCGGGACACAAATGCCATCCAAGCACACACTTGTTCCTCTCTTGTTTCTGCTTCCCTTTCTGTCCCAGAATCATCTGTCCCATCCAGCAGAACAGCAGTTCCAAAGAGCAGGCCACCGGTTAAGTCTACAGCCTCACTTCTCACTGTATTTATCCTCAGCTGGACACACTGTCCTTGTTCCACGATCAAAAGTTCCAAGAGGGGAAGCCGGGATGGCTCAGTGGGTTAAGCGCTCACTTTGCAGTGCTGGGGACCAGGGATCGAGTCCCGGCCCCGGCCCGTGTGGAACCATGTGCTGAACTGGGAGCTCCCCTAGTTCAGTTCTCTCTCTGTCTCTGAATCTCTTTCTCTCTCTCTCTCTCTCTCTCTCTCTCTCTCTCTCTCTCTCTCTCTCTCTCTCTCTCTGTCAAAAATAAATAAAAAATTTAAAAAAAAAAGTTCCAAGGAAGAACACTTAGTGGATCCGCATGGGTTACATTGTCACATTGGGCAACGTAAGTATAACTGATGAGCTCCATTTGGGGCTGTTCCTACCCTGGGCCCGTCCATCGTCAACAAGAGAGTGAGCTCTGTGAGGAGAGGTGGCTGGTTAGAGTAAAGATGGGAGAATCCCATGGGAAATAAGATTGCTGTCTGTTCAAACAAGACATGTCTTAGCTTGGGCTCTTCAAAAGCCAAGTCTGAGACATGGATTTGCATGCAAGGTGCTGATTTGGGAGGTGATCCCAGGACATAGCAGCACGGGGACAGGACGTGCAACAGAGAAGGGAAGGGGGTTCGCAAAGGGTGTGTCATGGACAAGTGACCTCCTTGGGCGCCTCACAGTTACCTCAGCAGAAGCGTGAGGCTGCAGGTTTTATCCTCTAACTTCTGTCAACCCTTGGTTTTGGGCTGTTCCCAGTGGGGCATCAATTCCCTTTCCCATTTCCTGAGCAAATGGGAACCAGCTGGGCCCCCAGGACCAAGTGGTCCTTTGGAAACAGTTGCTTGATGGTCAAGGGGCGGTGCCAGGCCACAGTGTCTGTCCTGCCCTTGGCCTGCTGTATTTAGAAGGGAGCCTGAGGGGTGGGCTGGTCTCAGCAGATGTTGACGATGATGACAGGAATCAGGAATGCCTGGGCTGAGGACTGGGGGACGTAGAGCACACAGAGCTTCCTCCCCTTCGGTCTCAATTTGTGTCCCTGCCTCCCTGGGAGGAGCAAAGTCCTCTTCCTCCCTGATCCCCTTGCCCACAGCCCTGCCTTTCTCCCTCCCTTGCAGGCTTCCTAAAAAGATGCAAATCTGCACACTTTCTACCCTTACCCTCTAGCTTCTGTCCCCACCACTCTGCTGAATGACTCCAGCAAAATTCACCAGGAGTGAGGGGGATGCTGGGATAGTTCAACAGGTTGAGTGCTTGCCTTGCAACTGCAAGGTCCGGGGATCAAATCCTGGCAGCAGCGAGGGTTCTCCCTTCCCATGAGGGAGGCCCCCAGTTTCGTTCCACCCCGTATGGCTCCACATCCACCTGTGTGGAATGAAACTATGTCAAAGAACTAATAATGTGCAACTATGGAGACGGCTCTGGGCCCTCCCCACCTCTCTCTGTCTCTCTCACCTTCTCTCAAACGATAAAAAGTAAATCTAAAAAAGAAAATACCATATTAAAAGGGCGGGCACAGGATGGCTTAGCAGGTTGAGCACCTGCTTTGCAGCCCTGGGGACTGAGGATCGAGTCCCAGCCCTGATCTGTGCAAACCCATATGCTGAACTGGGGTGTGCTTCCCATCCGGGAGGCCCCCAGTTTGGTTCTTGCCCCGCAGTTCAGCCCCTGGCTTGAGGAGGTGGGCCTTTCATTTTGGAGGCCCCCAATCCAGTTCCCAACCTGCACGGCCCCCGCCCACCTGTGTGGAACGAAACCATGTCAAAAACTGATGACATACAACTATGGAGACTGCTCTGGGCCCTCCCCCCTTCTCTCTGTCTCTGTATCTCTCTCTCTCTGTCAAAAACAATAAAAATAAATCTTAAAAAAAATAAAAAACTTAAAAATAAAAGTCACCAGGGTCGTCTCCGGGCCTCTCCGCACATGGGTTTCCTGGGCCCCTTTCATGACATTCTCCCCTCCTGGACCCGCCCTGGTTTCTCTATTCCTTGGCTATTCTTTCTTCTCCACAGGTAACTCTGTCCTGCCTGCTTCCTAAAATGTCAGTGCTCTCAGACCTCCTCCTGGAACCGTCCCCCAGGCCTCCTTGTCCCCTCCAGCAGCTCCCACCACCCCCTTGGGGCTGGGGACTCCAGCATTGCTCCTGTTGCTGGCTGTGGACAACCCCCATGGCTGTCCTTCCCACCCTCCCATTCAGCACAGCCTACACTGAACTCACTAACTCCCAAACACCTGGGAGGAACCTACACCTCACCTGCCCTCTCCCCCAAACAACTGCTTTTCCTCCTGACTTCCATCAGTAGACCCACCAGCTGCCAAATCACCAGAATTAGCAACCTGGGGACCGTCCTGGGCCATCCTCCCGCCGCCCCCTGAGTCCAGTCAGACCCCCACACACCACCAGCTCTAGTCACCAACTTTCCCAAATCCATGGCTCCGGCTCAGCTCCTGCCTAAATCATTGCCATTGTTTTTTACTGGTCTCTCACGCCTCCTCTCTCAAACAGAGGGAGCTTTCTAAACATACAGTTGATAGTCATTTTTCGTGGGTTCCATATTTGTGAGTGTGTACACTCACTAAAATGTATTGGTCTAGCCCGTGGGGCTTTCGCAGTCATTCGTGGGCATGCACAGAGCAGTGACTAGTGGGAGTCGCCCAATGTGCATGTTCCCAGCTGAGGCTGAATGAAGTGACACCCCGCCTTCTCCTTTCAGCTCTCATAGTGTAAACAAGAGTTCCATTTCAGGTCGATTTAGTGCCACTTTCCCACACTTCTGTGCTTTCAGAAAACGATGTTGCTGTTGACACTGGCCCCCAAGCACAGTATTGCAAGTGGGTCTCGTGTTCCTACGTGCAGGAAGGCCGCGATGTGCCTTAGGGAGACAGTACGTGTATTAGATGAGCTTTGTGTAGGCGTGAGTTGTAGGGCTGTTGGCCGTGAGTTCAATGTTGATGATTCAACTGTAGATATTAAATAAGGGGTCTTTCAACAGAAACACACATAAAACAAGCTTATGTATTGTTCAGTTGATGAAAATGTTGCAGCCAGAGGCTCGCAAGAACCTAACCCAATATGTCCCCCACAGGCAATGTTTCGGTATTTGCAAATTCAGTGTTTGTCATGACTTCACACAACATAACTGCCCTGAATAATGAGAAGCCACTGTACCAATCTGACCAGGTGGCTTCCTTCATCCCCCAGGCCTCCCTCCGCACACAGCTAAATCTAAACTCACAGTGTTCCAGGTCTTTCACAGTCTGAAAGGTTCTTGCTGACCTCCCAGGCACCTTGCCTTCTGGTGCCCCCACGGCCCCACTCAGGCCCCCTTTCTGAAGCTCTCTGATCATCTTTCCAAGAAGTCCTTTGCACACTCTGTGCCCTCTGCTTCAAAGGCCTCTTCTCCTCATCGCCTCTTGGTGAACTCCTACACATCCCTCAAAACCCAGCTTCAGTGTCACCTTGTCTGGGTTTGACACTCCCTTCTCTGTTATATGTCTCATAGCACGTCTCGCAATTTTGTACCTGATCCATTGGTGTGTGTCCTTTTTCCTATAACTTTATTTTAATTGTTTGAAAGGTGAGAGAGAGAGAGGGAAGGGGGGAGGGCCCAGAGCAGTCTCCATAGCTATTCATCGTTAGTTGTGACATAGTTTCATTCCACACAGGTGGATGTGGGGCCACACAGGGTGGGAACCCAAATGAGGGCCTCCCTCATGGGAGGGAAGAACCTTCACTGCCAAGCCATCCAAGCAATTACCATTTACACTGCAGTTCAGCATATGGGTTTGCACGGGCTGGGACCAGGGATCAAACCTCAGACCTCATAATTGTGAGGCAAGTGCTCAACTGCTGAGGTATCCCAGCATCCTCCTTTTTCCTATACTTGGCAATAGTTTTGGGGGGGGAAACATGGAGGGGGCATAGAGAGGTGTGTCTCTCTTTATAGGGTGTGTGCATTTCAGACATCCTTCATTCAGTAAACGTAAGTGGAGGCCTCACTTAGTACCAGGCACCATTCTAAGCTGCAAGGGTACAGCAGTGGACAAAGCAAAGCCCTGCCCTATGTGTGTACAACACTGTGTCCGCAAGTGTGGAGAGCCGGGTGTGAGAGGCAGGGCCCCACATCCTGCAAGACTGTCCAGGGGGTGTCTTGCCTCCTCTGAGCCCTGAAGAGATAGTATGCAGAAAGCCGCAGGCAATTAGCGTGGAGGTGTGACAGGGAGGAGGTATCAGAAAGGCTTGAGACAGACAATGTACATTGGCATGAGGAAGTTGAGTTGCTGTATATGAGCTGTGGGCTAAAATAAAACCGTGCCACTGCTCCGCCATCAGTGGTCAGTGGTCCTCCCGATCCCAGCCTTCCTCCTTGTGTTTTTCTTTCATCTCCCACCCACCCCTCTCAGGTCTGATGGGTTAGTCAAGCAGGCCTCGGCTCGTAAGTGTGGCCTGCATGTATGAGTGTGTACATGTGGGACTGTGTTGTGCTTTCTGTGGACCTGTGATGATTGTGGCTCTTGGAAACACCATCCATTGAATTCAGGCCCCATGGGACCTGCTGATAAAGGGCATCTTAGAGCTAATTCAGCCAACAGACTGTGTCTGTGCACGCATGAGAAACGTTCCCGGGGCGCTCCCAGCCGGCCCTCGCCACCTCTCCCCCAGCCACTCCCTGGCCCAGGTTTTGCCTTTCTAACCCAAAGACAACATCCATCCATATAATGTGGTATTTCAGAAACACATGAGATGTTCCTCTGGTGAATCTGTCTGTCCCTTCTCCCTTCAATGCCTTCCCTACATCTCAGAGAGCAAAGGCATAGGAATAAGGAATGTCTTTTTGGGATCACCCACCACGTGACAGGCATACACGGGCTGTTCACACACGGCACACATGGTTCATGAACGAAAGCGCTTCCTTTGCACCAGGCGCTGCTCTAGCACCGGACCTCTGTCGACTGGGGCCACCGGCGCAGCAGCCCCTATTGGCCCGCTGTCCTGAGAAGAAACTGAGCATGGAACTGCGAGGAAGGAGTTCTGACTACATTGCCTGTGCTCAGTCCCTGCACTGTGTCATGCTCTGTGTCTTCTCAGGACACCCTCAAGGGCAGGACATGCCTCATTGTATAGCAGAGACACAGGATCCCAAAGCAGCAGAGCTGGGGTTCAAATTCAGGCATATGAGACTGCAGATGCAGGGGTGTGGGCCCAAATGCAGAGGTTCCTGCACTAAGGCATTATGACATAGCTCCCCCATTAAGCAAAGGGCACCTTTTCTGGACAGAATGTGTGCAGTCCGGCCTCCTCCCCCTGGAGCTCACTCTCACATCAGTGTGTCCCTGGGCCCCTCTTCTGTGTGCCTGTCCCCAGCTGGGAGACCCTGCCCAGCCTCTTCTGATCCTCTCTTTATCTGGGCAGCCCAGCACCAAACAGCACCCGGCACACAGCAGTGTCTCGGTGACGTCTCCTGAGTCTAAAACAAGGGTTCGTGGAAAGGCCAGTGTGTGTGGTATGGGGACGTAGGGGGCAGCCCCGTGGCGGAAGGGCAGTCATCCATGCAGGGTTTGGGGAGGGGCTTGGTGTGTGTGTGTGTGTTTGGGGGCAGAGTGCAGCTATGTATGCAGGAGAGAGAGTGGCTCTCTGTGCAACCCCTCATGCACTCAGTGCTGGGGTGCAAAGACTGAACTAGACTCTGCAGCAACAAGGTGGCAGGGAATGAGGAGGCTGTCCCATGGCCTCTCAGCTGTCATGAGAGGCTGTGCAGAGTAGTAGCCTTATCAGCTGGTAATCAAGGTCAAGGTGGCGAGTCTCCAGGGGTTGGGGGCTGCCCTGCTTTATGCTCACAACAAACCCCTAAAAAGTCTACTGGTGTGGATTGACTTGTTCATTCAACAGAGGAAGGGTCCTACCTAGAAAAAGTCAGTTAAAATGAGCTATTCTAACACAGTCTGATGATGTTGGAAGCTCAGGGCCATGCAAGCCCAGTGACGGGGCCCCAGGCCAGTGGGTGCAGCAGTCAGGGAAGGCTTCTAGGAGGAGTAGGCCAGGTGAGGAGAAAGGTGAGAGAAGGGCATCCAAGGGGGAGGGGGCTATTAATGGGGCCAAAGCATTTAGGCTGGAGACAGAGTCTGGGAATCACAGTATTTCCACAGGTAACTGAAGCTGTGAGAATGGAGGTCACTGAGGAACAACCAGAAAGACAGGGAGAGTAGGGTCCCAAGAAGTAGCTGTGGGGCATTTCTAGAATTTGTGGAATTGCCAGGTTCCTCCCACACAAGGCCAGGGACGGGAGGACAAGCAGGGGGTCAGAGTGGACCTGTGGTTCTCTCCGGAGGGGATGCTAGGATGCTGGGCTCAGCAGCCTGGAAGGCGTGAACACCTACGTTTCTGGGGAGGCTGGGGCCCAGCCAATGGCAGCGCTAGGTGCAGCTCCTCCCCTCCCCAGGCCGGAGACACACCCGGGCCGCCTGCCGAATCGCAGGCTCTGTCCCAGGAACCGGCTTCCCCAAACACCCACTCGGCTCTGCCATGAGTCCCAGCGGCCTGCGGAGCCGACTGCCGGCTGCCAGGAGCCGGTCCCCGGAGAGCCCTGAGGACTAGCCACCCAGGTAAGGTCGTCCGTGTTCCTAGCACACCTGGCGGGGGGACGCTTCTCTGGCAGAGAGTAGAGGGAGGTGGCCCGGACACATCCACCACGTTGGGTCCTGGTGGTGGAAGAGTAAAGGGCTCCTCCCTCCTCCGCTCTGGGTTCTTCCTGCTCTCCCCAGCAGAGCAGAGGAGCCAGGCCTGATGCAGGGGGCTCCCCGGGGAACCGGGAGCTGAGCAGGCGAAGTAGTTCTGCCCGGACCTGCACAACCCCACCCCGCCCCGCCCCAGATGGGCTGGGCCAAGGGCCCTGGGGACTGAGGCCTGGAGCCTCCCCAGCTATTGCCTGAGAAGCTGCCAGCAGTTCCACCCACCTTGGGCAGTACTGAGCAGACACGCTGATGATTCAGAGCAGGGGCCCCTGTCCCAGTGCTAGGTGGTGTAGACCGAATGGCGGAGAGACAGGGTAGGGAGCTGAGACACCCCTGGCCTTCCTCAGCTGCGATCCACCTGGTGGAGGAGCGGGTAGGCACACACCAGATGCGCAGACAGCTTCTACTAACTTAAGGAAAGGGGCCCGGGCTCAGACTGTGGGCTCTGGAGCCAGCCTTCCTGAGTTCAAATCCCAGCTCTGCCACTTACGAGCTGTGTAACTGTGAGCAAATTAATTAACCTCTCTGTGCTCCAATTTCCTCCTCTGTAAATTGGAAATGAACAAAATCATACCTTTGTATACAGTTGCTGCATCGATTCATGCAAAGTGCTCAGAACAGTGCCTGGTGCTGCATAAACACCCAGCAAACACTAGCTCTTCACACTGCCCTGCTCAACGACTGCAGGTCCTGCAGGGGGTCAGGACAGCGGGGTGACCTTCCGCCTGGACCAGCACTCAGAAGGGCATCAGGAACTCCTTAGAGCAAGAAGCTGTGCCGACAGGCTCCCTGAGGTCCTGGGGGTGGGGCGGGACCACTGTGGTGCACGGATCTCTCTCTAAGTGGACCCCCCTCATGAACCAATTAGAGGAATTAATTACAAGGAGGAAAGTGGGCACCCCTCACACTGAACAGCAGTCACACTCTGTAGACGGAGGTAAGTCTGATTCCTGTATTTAGCACATCAAACTGACCAGCAGAGGGAAGCTGGGGTGGCTCAGCTGGTTAAGTGCTCGCTTTGCAGCCCTGGGGACCGAGGATTGAATCCTGGCCCCAGACCCACATGCTGAACTGGGGTGTACCCCCAGTTCAGTTCTAGCTGGGGCCTGTGCGAGAGGCTCCCGGCCCAGTTCCTGCCCTGCGCAGCCCCGTGCCCACCTGTGGAGTGAAACTACCGGTATATGGAAAACTAATGTCAACTATGGAGACTGCTTTGGGCCCTCCCCCTTCTCTCTGTCTCTCTCTGTTTCTGTTTCTCTCTGTCAAAAATCAATAAAATCTTTTTTAAAAAAACTGACCAGCAGAACTGACAGGAGTACATTTTGGTGTCTTGACAAGGATATTCCTTCCACAAGATGATGAGAAACTGTCTGTGGTCCAAGGAGTTTGGGCACCGCTACTTATCCTGTCCTCCTTTTGGAGATCCCAGTGTACATTTTATTAGCATGACCACGCAAAGTGACCCCTTTAACTTTGCCAAACGCAACATTTGCCTGTCTTTCTTGAACACAGACTCCTTTTCTCTCCCCACGCCTATGGTCAGCCTATGGGAACAGGTGTTCTGGAACACCTAGGAAGCCTGTTATAGAAAGAGCGCCACTGCCCCCTGCATTATCTGTCAGCTGGATTGCCACTAGGCTTGCTTCAAGTGAGCTGCACCTGAGCAGGACACTGCCTGGGTATTTACTGAGTGTTAGACTAGGTGGGAGTTCAGGGTTCCAGCCTCGTTTCCACCTTCCTCCTCCAAGCCACGTAAAAGGCAAAGAGAGGGTTCCCCTTGGGACTAAGGGGGGAGAGCAGTGCACAGAAAGGAGAGGAGATGTCTTCCCAAGGCTCAACCCCCCTGAGGAGGAAAGCCTGGGTTGGAACCGAGGGAGGAAGCAGAATGTCCCACCGATTTAAGCCTTCTCTCCACAGGCGGCAAGACCAGAGCAGCAGGCCCCGGGAGGTCGGAGTGGCTCCCTGACCCCGCCTCCCCCACTTTTATGGGTAAGAGTTGGGTTCAGGATTTAATTACCTGTACTCCCAGCTCTGCACCTAATAGTTGTGTCGCCTTGTATCACCCCTCTAAACCTAGGTTCCTCCCACTGTAAACTAGGGACGAGGACAGGAGCTCTGTGGCCCTGAGGATTAATACGATGACGTGTTTCCATAACGTGTTCAGAGTGAGCACTCTATTAAGGGGGGGAAATGATTGTTATTCCCCTGCAGGAGCCGCCGACGCCGGGGTCCACCATGAACTGGGGGATCTTCGAGGGGCTCCTGAGTGGGGTGAACAAGTACTCCACAGCCTTCGGGCGCATCTGGCTGTCGCTGGTCTTCATCTTCCGCGTGCTGGTGTACCTGGTGACGGCCGAGCGTGTGTGGAGTGACGACCACAAGGATTTCGACTGCAACACGCTCCAGCCCGGCTGCTCCAACGTCTGCTTCGACGAGTTCTTCCCCGTGTCCCACGTGCGCCTCTGGGCCCTGCAGCTCATCCTGGTCACGTGCCCCTCGCTGCTGGTGGTCATGCACGTGGCCTACCGGGAGGCCCGGGAGCGGAGGCACCAAGAGGTGGTGGGCAAGAACGGCGGGCACCTCTACCTGAACCCGGGCAAGAAGCGGGGTGGGCTGTGGTGGACCTATGTCTGCAGCCTGGTGTTCAAGGCTGGGGTAGATGCCATCTTCCTGTATGTGTTCCACTCGTTCTACCCCAAATACACCCTCCCCCCTGTGGTCAAGTGCCATGCAGCTCCGTGTCCCAACACGGTGGACTGCTTCATCTCCAAGCCGTCGGAGAAGAACATCTTCACGCTCTTCATGGTCGTCACGGCCGCCGTTTGCATCCTGCTCAACCTCGTGGAGCTGGCTTACCTGGTGAGCAAGAGGTGCCGTGAGTGTCTGGCAGCCACGAAAATGCGGACCACTAGCACCTCTTCCTACAAACAGGACGACCTCCTCTCAGGCGACCTCATCTTCCTGGGCTCAGATGTTCAGCCTCCTCTCTTACCAGACTGCCCTCGAGACCACGTGAAGAAGACCATCCTGTGAGGGGCGGCGTGCCCTGGGTGGGTGGGAAATGCCCGGCTTCTCTCCTGGGTGCAGGCGTGGGGATGGGAAGCCGAGGGTCAGATGGTCCAGGAACAAGTAACTCCCTGTTCCTCAGCTCCTGCCACCTGCCCCCAGCACCTCAGTGTTCTTTTGTGTAAAGTGGAGATGGTGAGGCCTAGCTCCTCGGGTTGTTGCTGTGAGCAGGCGTTTCATTAGAAAGCAGATGTGCAAGTACCTCCCATGTGTGGGGCCCACGTCAGGGCTTAAGAAAAATCAACTCCTGATGATGTAGAGTTGTACACCTGGAAACTGTATTGCCAACCAATGTCACCCCAATGAATTTAACAATAAAATAAATAAATGCATAAAAATCAACTCCTCCACTGCTTCACGGTGCCCTGTAGCTCTTTGGCCTGTATGACCCTTATCAGGTCACTGGGTCAACCTCTCTGCCCCTGCAGAGGGCCACTGGGTCCAGTCACGTGAGGGACCCTCCTCCCCCTCAGGGTCCCTAGCACCCCTGGGGGTCACACCGCCTGCTCATGCTCAAGTCTAGCCTCTGTCCTCAGCCGTAATTGTAGGCCTATGGGTTGCCTGCAAAGACAACGGAGCTCCGTATGTTGGGAGCCGTGTGTGGCAGTGGAAAGTTCAAGGACTTTAAGGCAGAACCCTTGCATTCAAACCCAAGTTCCACTGGGACTCTGGGAACATGACTTCAGCGGCTCTCCATAGAGGGTTAAGAATCCCAAGCCCGTGGGCTGGCCCAGGGCTCCATGAGCTCACGGCTGTGGATGGGGTTAGCGAGCTGTAAAAGGCCACCTAAAGGTTCACCGTTGGTATTAGGAAGTGCTTGGTAAATGCTTCTGGGGAATGAGGGAACAGAGCCCCTCCCTGGCTGCACATTAACCTTCACTGGGCCGAGCTCCCTCTACAGCCCCCGCTGAGTCACGCTCCAGCTGCCCTGGAGGCCTGCCCGGGAGACCCGGGCCCACAGAGGACGAACAGTGAGGCTGTGCCTGGCCCCATGCCAACTGGGGCACTTCATGCTGCCAACCACATTCCTTGTCTCCACCAGGGCAGTGGGGTACCCCTGTCTGGAAGAACCAGTCAGCCCCTCCCGTCCCCTACACAGCTCCCCACCAGCCCAAACTCTAGTCCTGAGAAAAGTCCCCACCAGGGTGGGGTGCCGTCCCGGACAGAACCAAGAGTGCCCCTTTCCGTAGATGTCAGCTGTTGAGGATGTCGGAACCAGCCTCCCAGAGGACAGGGTAGGAGAGGCATGGGGACAGGGGCATTAAGGCAATGGGAAGGGGACAGGGGCAATGCCGTTGTTGCTCACCTGGAGCCAAAAAAGGAGGATCGCAGGCTCCGGCCCCTCCTCACTGCAGTCTCACCCACGTACCTGCCAGCCCGGGGAGCCAAACCCAGCCGTGCCCAGCCAGGCTGGAGAGAAGGCGTGGTCCCGCAGACAAGAGCTGCAGGTGTTTGCTCTGAATATGTGCCCTCGGAAGTCCGCCCGCCCACCGGCCTACCCACTCACTCTTGCTTGGCTCATTGGCTCAGAAAGCCCCACCCAGCAGGGGAGTACGAACAAAAGCTGCCTTTGGGAGGCCCTCAGGCAGACGGACGGCCCGGCACCAGAGAGCTCCTGCTGGACCCAAGAAAGGTGAGGATCAAATTGGGCCGGAACCTGGGCTGGGAAGCAGGAACCCACAGGGCTGAGGATGCCCTGGGGACCTGGGGCTGTGGGCCAGGCTCCAGGGACAAGCAGAGGGAACCGAGGATCCCTGGAGAAACCCCAGGGAAGCCCCAAGAAGGAGAAGGAATGTCCTGCCAGACCAAAGGGAAGACAGAGGACCAGAGAAGAGACAGGAAAAGGAGGGATCAGGAAGAAGTGGAGTTTCGATTCAGGTTAGCAAACATCTATCGTGTGTCCTCTGGGCCAGGCCCAGAGCTGAGTCTTGGGGTAACAGACAATAAGGCATAGAGGCTGCCCTCTGGTAGCTGGCAGTCTGGCACAGGACACAGGTAAACAGACCATTTGAGTGTTGGTGACGCACGAAAGAAGGAGGAAAGTGCTCAGAAAATGTCCCGGGAGCGTGAGGTCTGAAGATGCTGAGATCTGAGTCAGGGCACAGGAGAGGCCAGGTCGGAGGTGGAACCTGCTGGCATGCCAGGTGAGGGGGTGTGGAGGATGGAGCACACAGGACAGGGGCTTGAATGGAAATAATGGGAGCTTTGGCTAGCCAAGAGCCACTGAGCAAACAGAAAAGGGTATGTCCCCATGAGCAAAAGTAAGTGGTGGGGAAAGGACCATGCCAGAATCCCACCTCCGCCTCCGCCCCAGTTCCTCCCTAAAGCCAGAATGGTTGGAATTCCAGAGGAAGCCACTGTGATCAGCAGAGTCCATCCGGGGGGCCTAATACCCAGGGGGCAGGGATGTCCTGGAGCCAGAGGAGAGGAATGAGGATTGTTATCACTCGGGAGTCAGTCCCAGGGGCTGATAGGAGAGCGCCCCGCTCAGGGCCTGACTGGGGGCCAAGCTCAGTAACAGCTGGATGAAGACACTGACAAGTCCCTCCCCTCCTACTCCGGTCTAACCCTGGCAGCTGATAGGGCAGCTGACCACCTCTTCAGAAGGCGAGTGACCTGCAGGCAGGGCTGAAACTTGGGGTCAAGGAGGTTGCTGGGCACGTGCATGCAGGGCCATTATCCTTCACATGTATCTATTGCTTTATAGAATAAAACAGTCCCAGATTTTGGAACCGGAAGACACACGGTCAAGACCATCTCTGCCTTCCAGCTGTGGAGCCTTGGGCGAGTCCCGCTGTGGGCCTTAGCTTACTCCCCAGGGAAATGGGGATCATGGCGAGCCCTACCCCACCAAGTCATTTCGAGTGAGGACATAAGGATGTCACAGGGGTTGTGACACGGCTTTGCCAATCACACCCTTGATAAAGGGCACCCATTTCCAGGGTAGGCCAGGCCTGAGTGGGTGCACGCAGGTGCAGACCACCCACGTGAGGAGCCATCAGCATGAACTGGGCATCCCTTCAGGGGATCCTGAGTGGCGTGAACAAGTACTCCACGGCACTAGGCCGCATCTGGCTGTCAGTGGTGTTCATCTTCCGGGTGCTGGTGTACGTGGTGGCCGCTGAGGAGGTGTGGGACGATGAGCAGAAAGACTTTGTCTGCAACACCCTCCAACCGGGCTGCTCCAACGTCTGCTATGACGAGTTCTTCCCCGTGTCCCACATACGCCTCTGGGCCCTGCAGCTCATCCTGGTCACGTGCCCCTCGCTGCTCGTGGTCATGCACGTGGCCTACCGGGAGGAACGGGAGCGGAGGCACCGTCTAAAACATGGGCCCAACGCCCGGTCCCTGTACAACAATCCAAGCAAGAAGCGGGGCGGGCTCTGGTGGACGTACTTGCTGAGTCTCATCTTCAAGGCCTCGGTGGACTCCGGCTTCCTCTATGTCTTCCACCGCCTCTACCAGGGGCACTACGATATGCCCCGCGTGGTGGCTTGCTCCCAGTCCCCGTGCCCCCACACTGTGGACTGCTACATCTCCCGACCCACAGAAAAGAAGGTCTTCACCTACTTCATGGTGGCCACGGCTGTGATTTGCATCCTGCTCAACCTCAGTGAGTTCATCTACCTGGTGGGCAAGAGGTGTCTGGAGACCCTCGGCCCCCGGCGGCGCCGGCAGCGCCGGGGCCGCCTGCCTGATACATGCCCACCCTATGCCCTCTCCCAGGGAGAGCACCCCCAGAATGGGAGCTCTGCCCTAATAAAGACAGGCTCGGCCGTGGTGGACACAGGTGGGTATCCATAACCTGTGACATTGGCAGCTGGGACCACCGGGTCCTCCACTTCCCAAGGCCCCAGTAGGGCAGTAGCATCTTTTCTGCCACCGGGCATGCAAGGAAGGTGATTGTGGGATTCAGGAAGCCCACTCAGGGGCCAGGGGAGGGAGGTTAATGGCTGGCAGCAATTTTCTATATGGTAATATGTTTTATAATATTAAGGTCAAAACCCTTAATAAATATGATTTTCTCAGTACCTTGCAAACCAGGTGGGGAGTGATGGGTAAGAAAGCAGGGGGATTTGTGGCGAACCTCGGAGAGAAAGCCGAGACCACTCAGTGGGCACCGGAGCCCCAGAACCTCAGACCAAGGTCCACCCATTTCAGCGCGCGCGCACACACACACGCACACACACACACACACACACACACACACACACACGACTGTGCCCTCAGGATGTGGCAGAGGCTACTCCAGGGGTCTCTAGACTCTGCAACCAGCTGGCATGGCAGGGGAGGGCCCCCAGGAGAGCCTGTGCCCAGGATGAGCCAGTTCTCAGCAAGTGTCCCTCCGATGAGTGCATGTGGCCCTCGGGGCCTCAGCCTCCCCCGTTCAGGCCCCTAACCCTGCCCAGCATAGATCCCAGTGGTGAGTCCCCTCAGAGGGTGGCAGGGGAAGGTCTCGTGGGGGTGGATCAGTACTGAGAGCGGGTGCAGGATGAGGGTGTGCCCGGGTGTCTAGGAGGCATATCCCCACAGGCCAGGGACCCATTGAGAGCATCCGATCCAAAGGGTCCCTCACGAACCCTCAAGTCTGAGAAATGTCCCTTCTCTATACTGGATACACATTCCCTCATCTTCCCCCACCCCCACCCCACCACTCAGACCTTGGCAACTCCCAAAACCCCACCTCCAGCCTGGCCCTGCCTGAGCCCCCAAGAACTACCTGTCCACAGGACAGCCTCCAGGAAGCCCCCGGGCATCTCCCACTCAGCATCCCAAGCCTGCCCCCCTCCCAGAGCACTCCTCACCCCCTGAATGGCACGGCCATCCACCCAGGTGTCCAAGCCAGGAGCTGGCCTGACACCCACTCCCCATTTCCCAGCCCCTCACCACCACAGCCCCACACGGCACCCAAGACCCCCGATTCTAGCCCCTTCAATGCCTCCTGAGTCTGCCTCTCCCACCCCACAGTCTTAACCTCTCCTTGGGCCCGTCCCATCTGCCCCCCACCATGGGGACAGAGTGCATTTTTTTATATATGAATCTGATTGTGTTGTTTCTTCTGCATTAAAAATTCTTCCACCACCACCACCACCATCCCCGCCGCATTGTCCTAAACCTGGTCCCCACTGACCTCCCCACCCTCCCGCCCTGCTTCCTCCCTCCTTGTACCCATCAATATCGCCAAAGGGCTCATGGTTTCCCAAGCAGATGTATCATACTGCCTTCAGACATGCTGTTCCCTCAGCCTGAAATGTCCTTCCTCCCTCCTTCTTAGCCTCCCAGGGACAGACTTACCAGCTTTTCCATGCCCAGCTCATGGCAGCTATTCTCCCATGTTGGAGTGGTGGGGTGTCCCCATCAGCCATGAGCCTGTCACAGGCAGGGCAAGATGCTGAGTCATCCAGGCTGGCTGCCTTCAAGAAGTGTTTGTTAACTGAGTATAAGGGCTGTGAGCTGCAGGACAGAAGGGACTGACCGCGTCTTGTTGACCTGAATCTGCCACCACACCCAGCCCAGGGAGTTCAGCAAAGTATTTTCCTCCTATTTGTGTGTATGTTTTATTGTTGTTTTAACTAAGTCCAGCCTAAAAGTCTTATTTATAGGTGAGGAAACGTTGGCCTGGTGGGGGAGGGGACATTCCAAGCCCACACAAATGGGCTGTCTGTGGGGCCTTGGCCCCTATAGTCTGTGGAGAGCCTCCATGTCCAACCCTGATTAAGGGACAAGAGCAAAGAGTTATCTTGTCTGAGGTCAGGATCCCTAGAAACAAAGCCAGCAGCAGGAATTTGTGTTCATGTGAAGGAAGGAGCAAGAAGCAAGATAGGGAAGGGACAAAGCTGAGCAGGGTGTGGGCTCAGGGACACTTGGCCGTAACCTGCGCCTCGTGGGGTGAGGGGCCTTTCGATCGTAAACCCCACCATAGAGCTGTCCCTGCTGGAGGCAAGGGCATTGAGCTTTGGAACTCCCATATCAGTCAGTCGCTGACAGGAGGGCTGGCAGGAAGAGGTCAGTGGCTCTCGCTCAGTCAAGATCATTTCTCCAGGGGCAGCTATAAGCCCTGAGGGGTCAACAGTCATGGCAGCTGAGGAAGGGATATTGCCCAGTATAGGGGACACAGGTAGGGCACCGATACCATCTACTGGACTCCAGGAATCAAGGGCAACTCCACCTCCAATCCAGACCAAAGCTGTGGCCACCCAATCCCAGACAGCAGGGTGGCACCTTCAAGCAGTTCAGAATCAGATGGCTTCACGCTAGTCGAACCAAGGTAGCTCCCATGTGCAGGCCAGTGGGCCAACCATCATCATCAGCTCCCTCTGAGATTCGAGACTCCCCATTCTGGGGACAGCTGCTGGGTCACATAGGGTGAGAGCATCCTAGGGCCTGATGACTCCATGGCAGTCCTCTTCATGGGGCCTGTCCCCAGATGTCTGAATTCCTGAGTCATTGAGCCAGACTACTGTTTGACAAGCCTGAGGGCCCCAGAGGGAGTTGGCTAACCCTCTAGAAAACACTTCCGTCACCCCACTCTTATCCTCAGTCCCGCCCACTCTCTCAAGACCCTCACACTGCCAACGCTACCACTCTCAAGCCTTTCCACCTCCACCTTCTTGAAAACTGCTTAGCTTAGGGCCCTGCCATCTTTCTTTCTACTCTCTGCCCCACCCACATTGCTACCACCTACTTCGCCTCATTCATTAAAGACTTGAGCACATGACTTAGGAAGGTGGATCCACATCCAGGCATCCAGGAAAACATTCCCTGAGATTTCCGAAGTTGACACCTAGACAAAGTGGAGGGTTTTGCCAAGCAAATTGGGGAGGGGATTCCAGGCAGAGAG
This sequence comes from Craseonycteris thonglongyai, assembly GCA_004027555.1. Classification (NCBI taxonomy): domain Eukaryota; kingdom Metazoa; phylum Chordata; class Mammalia; order Chiroptera; family Craseonycteridae; genus Craseonycteris; species Craseonycteris thonglongyai. The sequence continues at coordinate 23,779 of PVKE010003220.1, forward strand.
GATAGCCTATGAAACCCCTAGAAAAAGAGAGCAAACCAGGTGAGGGGTTAAGTAGATAAAGTAGGGGCAGGGTCATGCAGGGCTTTCTTTGTAAAGCCCTGTTAATGAATTTGGACTTTATCCTAAGGACAATGAAAAGTCACTGGAGAGACTTAGCACAGAAGTGACCTGATCTAATTTGCAGTGTCTCTGGTTACATGCAGAGAAACCAGAGTAGGGCTACCTGTTTGGAACCTGACACTAATAGTCCAAATGGGAAACAACCATGGCCTAACCTAGGGTGTGCGCAGTGGGAATGGAAAGAAGTAGCTGGATTTAAGAAATGGTTCTGAGATAAAATCAATGTGATCTGGTGATTGGACTAGGTGTGGGATCAGTTAGAGAAAGAAATCAAAGTGACAACCAGGTTTCTGGCTCTAGGTGGTGGCACATTTATCCAGGGAGGAACAGGTTTGAGGGAGAGACTGATTAACTTCAGTTTCAGACAGGATTGAGTCTGAGATACAAATAAGATATTCTGGATCTCCTCTCACTCATAAACAATCTCAGCCCTTGGCTCACTGTCTTTCTATTATTATGCTTATTATTTGTGGTGACTTCACACCCACCACCTTGACCTCTCAGCTGCTTGACTTCCTTGCTTCTAACAATCTTTGTCTTCACCCATTGAACCCACATACATGGGTGCTCACACCCTTGATCTTGTCTGCACCGAGAACTTCATCATCTCCTATCTATCTGGCTCGCTCACTCTAGTTCCCCCTCCAACAACCCTGCCCCATCTATTGGCCTCCACTGTTTTCACCATTCATCACTCCCCTCACATCATCCCCTCCTCTCCCAGAGAGGACTCCATGGGTCCCATGCGATTGCTGCCTATAGATACCCTCTACTCACTTTCTTTCAATGCTTCTGAAGTTTCTCACCAGGCAAGACTCTAACTCCAGTGAAGCCCAACTCTCCATGTGGCACCTGTTCCAGAACACCTGGAGAATAATGTAACTAGGCTGACTGAGTTCAATGGAAACTTCTGACCACCCAGCTCAGGTGGACACTCAGCACCTTTAAGAAATTCTACATTTTCCTAACACTTTAACTATATTCCCCAAGATGACTACAACACGCCTTCTCTTTCCCCAAACCTCCTGCCCCACCCTCCTAATCTTCCATTTCAGCTGAGAGCCAGGCACGATCGGCCTCTGGGCAACAGGAGCCATAGGCAAGAGCTAATTTATCTTCCTTCCAACCAAGTCTGCCAACCTCCTGGCATGAGTGCCCGTTCACTCTGCCTCCTCCCTTGTAACATGAATGGTGCATCCCTGCTCCAGGTGGACCCCCCACTGCTTGGACACTGGTCTCCATCACCTCTCACCTACTCTGGTGCCACAGCCGTTGCCTCACAATCCCCTTTCTCTAAATATGCCTTAATGTTTTCCTGTCGTTTTTAAATTCCCTCTTAACACCACATCCCTCTCCAGCTACTGCCCCTTTTACAAAAAATAAAATTCTATAAAAGTTGTTTATACTTGCTATTTCCACTTCTTCATCATATTAACCCATTCTCATCATGATCACCAATGGCCAACAAGTTGCCAAATTGCAACAGTCAGTTCTTCATCCTCATCTTGCTCCCTCAGCAACATTCAGCCATTGAGAGCTTCCCCCTTAAACATCACCTTCCCTTGGCTTCCAGGCAGCACCCTCTCCTGGCATTCCTCCCTTGGGCTGATGGGTCTTTCTTGACCTCCATTGATTCCTCTTCTTCCTCTGACTGAGCTCTAACTGCACGATTCCCCAGGGCCCCGTTCTCTCCCCTTTTTTCTCTTCCATATACATTTCCCCCTCTGTCATGTTATCCAGTACCATCTATAAAACCATCTACGGTATACACTGATGATTCCCACATTTATGTATTTACACCCAGCCACTTGCATGAGGGTTAGACTCATCTACCCAAATTCCTATTGGTCATCCAAAATAGAACTCTAATCCCCCTAACAGAGAACAGACTTATGTTCTCTCTCAGCTTCCCCACATTGGAAGATGCCATCCCCATCCACCCAGTTGCTCAGCTCAAAAACCTAGGCATCTCTTTCCTTATCATCACATCCACCATTAACAAGTCATGTTGGATATAATTCCAAATTATGCTCAAAGTCGATTCCCTGCCTACCCCCTCCAAGTGCTGCCATCCCAGGCCACGCCACCTCCCTGAACACCTGGACCCCTGCAGCAGCTGACTCCCTTCCTCCACTCTTGCTTTTCTGCAATTCTTCCTCCATGTGGCAGCCAGCAAGATCTTTCTATCATGTATATCAGGTCATTCCCTTGTTTAAAATCCTCCAAGTGGCTTCCCATCATGACCATAAAAATGAAAATAAACCAAACTAATCCGTGACCTGTAAGGCCCTACATGGCTGGACCTTGGCTACCTCTCCAAGCTCATCTCCCTGGGTGCGGCCTTTGCACTGGCTTCTGCTGGCAATGCTCTTCCCCCAGAGCCTCACATGATGCCTCCTTGGCATTCACATTTCAACTCAAATGTTCCCTCCTCCGGGAGGCCATCCTGGCCCACCCGCCCCAGAGGAAGCTCTCACACCAACAGTCACTCTCTACCACACGACCCCATTTTACCTTCTTCACAACATTTACTAGTTTATGAAATATTCCTATTTACTTACATCATTATGCTCTGTTTCCTCCCACTAGGATGAGCTCCTTGACAATGGGGCCTTTGTCATCCCCCCAACCTTTATCCACCAGAACCTAGAAGAGTGCTTGAGACGCAGTAGGCATGCAATACAAATGACTCATTTTTTTACTGATTGGCAACCAGGTGGAGATGTCTAGCAGGCTATAGTATAAAAGGGGGATAAAAGACTGGTCAGGGGATATGGATTTGGGAATTGTCAGCAAAATGCCTGAATATAAGATTTTGCTCCACAATTACCCCTCAGGTTGGAAGGATTTGTCTTCTATTCAAATACATACAAAATCTCCTGCATTATGGGTCGTGCTCTCAATTACTGCCTTTTGAACAAAACAGTCTTTGGGGGAAACTCATTAGCCTGAAATAACCATAATCAATGAAGTTTTGGATATTTATGGCAGTCCCTTGGCAGAATCAGAAAAAGGTGGAGGCACAGACATCACACAGGTTCAATCATTACTCCTGAGTGGTATGGACCTTACAGTTGCAAGTATTAACTTCTTAAGCAAGCCCTTTAAAAAAAAACAAACTGAAGAACAATAAAGGAAGTAGTTATGTAGTGGAGATGACAAATACACACCTACCAGATGATTTGTTTTTTTAACTTATGCAACCTAATATTAAGCAACCAGGCTATTGTGGCAAAGAATAAAGTTCCCAGCATCGTACACACATTGAAAAAGTGCTATACCACCAAACACTTGGGCAAAAATGAAGTCTGTATGTTCTGTAAATGTTAATGATATTCTAACAAACAAAACTCTAATAATATTGATGCAGGTGTTAAATAAATATGTTAAAAGCTTAAATAAAATTGCTTCATAAAATATGAGGGAAGAAAAAATAATACATCTTACTACATCGTTTATAAAATATGTGGGGTTTTTTTTTAATGTATGGCAAACTAAGTTAATAAATTATTAATTTAACCATGCTAAAAGTTTACATATTCAAATTAGTCCCCAAACTAATTTTGGAGGGTCTCCTCATTGGAAATATAGGTTGGTTGGCTTTTTATTTAGAGTCATCTTACATCTAGGCCTCTATAGCATGTAGGAACTTAAACCTTGAAAGTGGCTGATTCTGTACAGAGACCATGAGGGGAGAGATGAGAAGAGGCCCTAGGATGGAAGCTTAAAGGCCAATTGGAGTGAGGGAAAGCCAGCAAAGGGCACTGTGGGGTAAACTTGATATCCCAGAGGCCAAGGGAATGTGATGTCACAGAGGAGAAAGACAATGTCACAGAAGCCAAGAGATAAGTGTTCTAGAGAAGTTTCTAGAACTTCTAGAAGTTTCTAGAAAAGGAGTCTCTAAAGAAGGACAAAGTGATCATTCGGGCCAAGCAATGCCCTGGGTCAAATCAAATAAGGACTGAAAAGTGTTCATCAGATTAACAAAGATGGTCGCTAGAACGCATTGTGGGAGTGTCAGCAGAGAACCAGCTCCCAGTGAAAGAAAGGACAGTGAGGGCCAAGCGAATGGAGATATATAGTGCGGACGACTGATTGGAAGACAGGGGCTGCCGGAAGAATAAAAAAGGCAAGAGTGTTAGTGCAAGGGATTGGAGGCAGTCAAGAATTTTTTTTTCTTTACAATGAAAGAGAATTTGGAATATTTAAATCGTGGTAAGAGAAATCTAGTAGGAGGGAAAGGAAGTGAAGATCCCGGAGAGCCAAAGGGACTAGGAGGTAGAACCCACCCAAATGGAGGCTCAGGCTTGGGTAGGAAAAAGACAGGCTATTGTAATGGGAGGGAAGGAGGAAATGGTGAGGCAGGTCGTCCCACTCTATCCACAGCTTCCCCACCCTCTCACTTAGCTCTTCTCTCAACATCTAGTCATGCCTATTCAACAGATCAGCAGGTGACTTCCTACCTGAGCACCTTCAGACCTGACCCTGCGACCTTCTCCTAATCTGCCAGCCCCCTCCATTTGCCTCCTTCCATCTCCAGCCTAAACTTGGGCTCCACAGAGTCTCTCCCACCACCCCCAGCTCCCATGGGAGCTTCTAAATTGATGTCTGCCCTTCCCACTAGAAGCCAAGCTCTATGAGGGTTGGGACAGTGTCCGTCAGGTTTGCCAATATACCTGCAGGCCCTGCACCATGCCTGGTATGCAGTAAAAGGGTCACAAATATGTGCTGAGATCATGACTGGAATGAATTGCTGTCCTACCAACATCCCATTGTCCCTCTGCCCCTCCTGCTTAGCAAAACTCCAAGACCAGATCAATCCCACTGTGCTTTTCCATCTCCTATGCTAAGGGTGACAAACCATCAGAGTGAGGCCACTGCAGACTCATGTTCTCTGGCACAACTGGTAGGTTTTCGTTCTTCTCTGCTTTGCTCTTTTTCATGGTGGTAGGCTTCTCAACCTTCTCCAATCTCCTCAAACCTTCTAGCCTGTTCCATCTTGTTTTTATCCCACTTCTCAGAGGAAGTAGAAGCCATCTGAGAAGTGGCAGCTCTCCTGTCAACTGCCACTAGAACTACAGACCAACAAGTGTCCACACTGGTCCTCCCTCAGTAAAGGGGTGAGCCTATTCCTGCCAAATGTCGAATCTCCCCTCTTGTTCTGATGGCCCCCTCTCTCCTCACCTCCTTACGCTCTCCTGTCTTTTCAACCACTAACTCTCTCCTGGCTCTTTCAGCATTTAAACAGGCTCACAGCACTCCATTCATAAAACAAAAGCAAAACCCTGCCTTGACCCCAGGTCCAGCAGCTACCTCCTTATCTCCTTCTTGGATTTCACAACTGCCTCCTAAGACAGAGGTCAGCACTTCCTCACTTCCCACTCACCCACCCCAGCTCCGATCCAGCCACCCCACTCAAACCACCCTGCCCTGAGGAGCACTCTTATGATTTCTTTGTCACTAAGCTCAGTGGGGGCTTCCAGTCTTTGTCTTGAGCAAGGAACCATTTAATAGAGTAGGCAACCTTCTTGAGCCTCTTCCTGGTACTATCAATACCTTATGTGCTCTGCCTGCCCAGCACCGCTCTCCTTCTAAACTGGCATGCTGAAGGTGACTTCCAGCCATGCGTCCAGGCCCCTTGGCCTCAGAGTGGGTATTGTTCCAGGTGAGACCACTCAGGGTTCTCCCCCAGATCACTTGATGGCTTCTTTTCTTTCTTTTTTTTTAAGATTTATTTTATTGTTTTTGACAAAGAAAGAGATTGAGACAGAGAGAAGGGGGAGGGCCCAGAGCAGTCTCCATAGTTGTACATCATCGGTCTTTACCATGGTTTCATTCCACATAGGTGGGTGCAGGGCCGCGCAGGGCAGAAACTGGGCTGGGGGCCTCCCACATGGGAAGCACGCTCCCTTGAGCCAGGGGCCAAACCAGGGGGCCTCACACATGGGAAGCACACCCCAGTTCAGCATATGGGTCCATACGGGCCAGGGCCGGGACTCCATCCTCGGACCCTGAGGCTGCAAGTCGAGGGCTTACCCAGATGAGCCATCCCAGCTTCCCCGCACTTGGTGGTTTCTAAGGGAGGCAGGTAGCCGCAAAACTTGGAAGGATGTGAGCTCAGAGCTGCTGGCGACCATGAGCCTGGTGCAAACACCCATCAGCGCTTACAAAGAAGCAAGCCAACCCCAGAGGAGCAGAGGTGGGGCGAGCAGAAGAGACGTCCTAGACACATCCAGACACGACTCCAGACAGGCATTTCTGGGGCCCCGAGGTCCCCCTGCCCTTCCCATATTTCTACAAACCAATTAAGTCCCCTTTGTACCCAAACTAATCCAAGTTGAATTCCTGCCCTTTGCAATCAAGACTATTAACAAACCCAGGCTCCACAAACGTCACTCTTCTAGTTTTTGCCATGCCAACCACCACCCCTCCATCTCCTTCAGTGTCCCCCCACCCACCCACCCACTTTCAGTGAGGGAGGACCTCAGGGCCCTGTTCCAGGCAGACCACTCTCCTCAGACTCCCCACCCTCCCTGGGTGAGCTTGTTCTCTGCCACGGCCTTCCTTACCATCTGGGCACTGCTGACTCCCAAATCCATATTTCCATCCCTCTTCTCTCTCTCTCTCTTTTTAATTTTTATTGTGATGAACTATACAGACCATGAAATTACCATTTTAACCATTTTAAGTGTATAATTCAGTAGTGCTAAATGCATCAACAATGTTGTGCAACCATCACCAATATTTCCAGAACTTTTTCATCACCCTTAACAAAACCACTGTGCCCATTAAATAATAATCTTCCCTCATCGTCTCACCCAGCCCTTAGTAACTTGTAATAACTTCCTGTCTCTATGAATTTATCTACTCTAGCTATTTCAAACAAGTGAAATCATACAATGTCCGCACTTTTGCGTCTCATTTCCCTTAGCATGATATTTTCAAGATTCATCCACATTGCAGTATGTATCAGAACTTGATTTCCTGATGTGACTGAATAGCAGTCCATTGTATGGATATACCACATTTTGATCACCCATTCTTCCTTCAGTGGACATTTGTCTTGGCTATTAGAAACAGTGCTGCTATGAACATTCATGTACAAGTATTTGTTTGAGTTCCTGTTTTCAGATCTTTGAGTTATACGAGGGCTGTCATTATAAACATAACGAGAACAGTTACATGGCTGGATACTTTCCCAACATCCCTCACATACCGTACCTAAGTGTGGACTTGCTGGGTCATATGGTAATTCTATATTTAACTTTTTTGAGGAACCACCAAACTCTTTCCACAGCACCTGCACCATGCTTGTATTTCTACCTGCAATGCACAAAGTTTCCCACTGTTCTCGTTCCTGAAGCCTAGTCCCATCAATCTAGCTGCCTATGGACACCCACATACGTGTGTCCCCCATGGAACTCAGACCGCCCCAGCTGGGTCTTTGGGTGCAGAGACAGTTCGGCTTGTGAAAACAACCAGTCCTGAGCCACACCACACCCCAAGGCTCTAGGAGGACTAGGCATTGGGCATTAGGTAAGGCTCAGGGATGAAGTGTGGGATGGGGCAAAACTGTGTGTTATGCACTTGCATAATCAGGAAGGGTTTTCACAGGTCATGGCAGAAGGTTCAGGTGGCCTAGTCAAAATGGTTGCATTCAAATATCACTTACCACCACACAGATCATTTAGCAAACTCCAGGCACAACGACCTCATCATTTTCTTCCGCCTCTCCAACCCACTCCTCTTCTCAGCTCAGCTAATGGCAAACCATCTACTCAGGTGCTTATGCCAAGACCTCTCCAATTTACGGGAACAGCAAGTTCAGGAACCACACCCCACAGCCCAGACCCAGCCTAGGTTCTACTCCCTGAAGCCCAGGGCCCATCACCTCCACAGCCCAAGGTCAAGGCTCCGGAAGCTCCCACACCACATATGGCAGGCCTATAGCAGGCATATTGCACATTCTTTATGCCCAGCTAGCTTCCCCAGCCACCTCGATATTCCCACACCCTTGTAGCTCAGAGGATAGCCCAAGCAAAGAATCTCCTCCAATCCAGAAGAGAGCAAAGGCTGGGTGAGGACGGACAGACTCAGCCAGCCAGACAGCTCACCCAACCCTTTGAGTAGCAGGGGTTTAGGCCTGGTGACAGGAAACGAGGCAAACAGATGAGGCTTCCTGGAGGAGGGCAGGTAGTCAGGGAGGGCCCTCTGGAGCGTGGGAGGACGGGGTGCTAAGCGAGAAGGGCGCTGCTTACGCAGTGCTGTGTACTGGCCTGGGACACAGGCTTGATAGTTTCAGCCACTCGATCAGCAAGCACCTTTGTCTGCGAAGGGCCAGGCGCCGTTTAGACATTGGGAATACACCAGTGGACACAACAGATGAAAATGTGTGTCCTCGTAGATTCTAGTGATGGGAGAAACCATTAAGAAGAAGAAGCAGCAAAATATAAAACATGGTGCATGATTATAGTGCTAAGGAGAAAAATAAAGCAGGAAGAGGAGGAATATGGAGTGTTGAGAAGGTAACTGCCGGTGAGGAAGCATTTCAGCCAGAGGTCTGGTAGGAAAAGTGTGCCAGACAGAAGGAAGGGCAAGGCCACAGGCACTGAGGCTGGAGAAGACGCCGTGTACACACAGGACAGCAAGGAAGCCAATGAGGCAGGGCAGCAGGAGAGCCAAGAGGCAGGAAGATGAAGCCAGACAGAGCTTTCGGGTGAGGCCAGCTTACATAGGATCCTTCAAGCCATCCTGATGCCTTTGACTGTCACTGAATAAGCGGGAAGCCAGTGGAGCATTTGGATTAAAAAGGGACATGGTCCCCTTGGTGGCTGTGTTAGCAATAGATGAACATGGGCAAGGGATCAAGCAGGGAGACCAGTTATTAAAGTCTATGGCAATAATGGGGGGTGGGGGGAAGCAGGAGGAGGGAATGATTTGTGGCCTTAATGTTACCAGGATAATATGAATGGAGCTCGCGAGAAGTAACCAGATTCCAAAAATATTTTGAAAGTAGCATCAAAATGATTCACTGGCATTGAACGCAGGGTCTGAGAAAAGTGAGTCACCAGTGACTCTTAAGATTTGGGGCCTGAACAAGTAGGTGAGTACAATTGCCATTTACTCCAAAAGTAAGAAGAGAAAGTTGGAGAGAAATACAGTAGATTCTCAGTTAACTGGCACCCATGGGGATTGGTAGACGCCAGATAAATGTAGTTTCTGGATGCTTGAGAGTTACTATTACAAATAGGCCTAGGGGAAGCCGGGATGGCTCAGTGGGTTAGGCGCTCACTTTGCAGCCCCGGGGACCGAGGATCAAATCCCGGCCCCAGCCCATGCGGACCCATATGCTGAGCTGGAGAGTGCCCCCAGTTCAGTTCTCACTGGGGCGAGACCTCAGCCCAGTTCCTGCCCTGTGCAGCCCCAGCCCACCTGTGGAATGAAACTATGTGGAAAAACCAATGATGTGCAACTATGGAGACTGTTCTGGGCCCTCCCCCTTCTCTCTGTCTCTGACTGTATCTCTCTCTCTGTGTCAAAAACAATAAATAAATCTTTTTAAAAAAATAGGCCTAACTAATACTCTACCCCAAATTATACCATATCATAAACTCTGTATTACCTTGATATTAATATTAAAATACAGCAATTAAAAGCAAATTAATACAACAAATTTAACTTAATGTAGCACAGTTTTGTTATTTAAAAAAAACAGTTTTGTGAATGCAGTGTGTGATTTTAGTTAAATGGCAGTCATTAAACTTTTCAACTTCACCAACATATTTTTTTAACTTCAAGTAACAGAAACACACACACACACACACACACACACACACACACACTTAGAACTGTAACAGTAGGAATAGAGCATTTACCGGGTAGACATCACCTCGGGATCATGAGGATCTGATGATATAACTAAGACAGGCTCAGGAGAAATGGCTGTGGATGGTTGTGGACCTACATCAGTGGTTGAGGCTATACTGGCAAATTTGTGTGCAGCTTTCTTGAAAAATGAATGACTATCAGCTTGCTTTGAGGTTCTACACCTCACACAAAGTTGGAGTTTTGCATGATGTGTAGCTGCATAACATTGAGATTTTATTTTCATTTTTATTTAAAGTATTATTTCTTGTTTTTTAATATTTATTTTATTGTTTTTGATGGAGACAGAGACAGAGAGAAGGGGGAGGGCCGAGAGCAGTCTCCATAGTTGTACGTCATCAGTTTTCGACATGGTTTCATTCCACACAGGTGGGCAGGGGCCACACAGGATGGGAACCAGGCTGGGGGCCTCCCACATGGGAAGCACACCCCAGTTCAGCATATGGGTCTACCCAGGCCGGGGCCGGGATTCGATCTTTGGTCCTTGGGGCTACAAAGCAAGCACTTAACCTGTTGAGTTATTCTGGCTTCCCCTAAAGTATTATTTCTTTTATTTTCTTGCCAATTGCTTGAGAGTGTCAGTTGCTTGTGTTCCAACTAACAGAGAGTCTACTGTATAAGGAAGAGATTGCCAGATAAAATACAGGATGCTCAATTAAATTTGAATTCCAGATGAACACAAATGATTTTTTTAGTCTAAGTGTGTCCCACGCATTATCTGAAATTCAAATTTAATTGAGCATCTGGTTTGGGGGTTTGTTTTTGTTTTTGTTTTTGTTTGCTTTGTTCCTAAATAAGGAAGGAGCTTAATGTAGGACATGGTAAGTTTCTGATACCTACTAGATTATCCGTAGGCAGAGGGAGACAAGCAGCTGCATACAATAGTCTGAAGTTCAAGGAAACATCTGGGCTGAAGATAGGTAACTAGCAGCTGTCAGCCTAATTTTGATGGTTAAATCCTGGGACTTGATATTACCAAGAGGCTGAGTGAGAAAAGAAAAAAAATGAGCCCTCAGACGGAGGCCCAGGGCTCCCTAGTATGTAGAAGTCAAGGAGATCTGGAAGAACCAGTAAAGAAGACTGAGAAAGAAAGGCCAGAAGGAAAGAAGAAAAGTCAGGATAATGTGACTGGAAATGCTGGAAAATGAGTGTTGAAACTTGACTGTGGGGGGAAGTTGGGATGGCTCAGCGGGTTAAGCACTTGTCTTGCAGCCCCAGGGTCCAAGGATCGAATCCCAGCCCCAACCTGTGCGGACTCATATGCTGACCTGGGGTTTGGCCCCAGTTCGGTTCTCGCCAGGACGAGTTCCCCATGTGGGAGGCCCCCGGTTTGGCCCCCAGCTTGTGGGGGCGTGCCTCCCATGTGGGAGGCCCCAGCCTGGTTCCTGCCCTGTGTGGCCCCCCACTCACCTGTGTGAAATAAAACTGTTGAAAACTGATGACATACAACTATGGAGACTGCTCTGGGCTCTCCCCATTCTCTCTGTCTCCTCTCTCTGTTTCTGTCAAAAATAATAAAAGAAATCTTTAAAGAAAGAAAAAGAAACTTGACTGTGGGATTTAGCTACTGGAACCTTGGTGAGAGTGGTTTGGGTGGAATAGGAGGAGCAAAGCCTCATTAGAGTGAATTCAAGAGAGGAGAGAGACAGAAAAAAGAAAGAAAATATGAATCAAGACAACTCTCAAGAAGTTTTGCTGTACAAGAATGGGAAAACATGGGGAAGCCGGGATGGCTCAGTGGGTTAGGCGCTCACTTTGCAGCACCGGGGACCGAGGATTGAATCCTGGCCCCGGCCCGTGCGGACCCATGTGCTGAACTGGGAGCTCCCCTAGTTCAGTTCTCTCTCTGTCTCTGTATCTCTCTCTCTCTCTCTCTCTCCTCTGTCAAAATAAATAAATAAATAAAATATATATTAAAGAGAGTCAAATCAACCAGGTACTTATACTTACTTAATGATTGTAAAAAGACTAAACACAATAATAAAGTCTATATTATTAAAAAAAAAAAAGAATGGGAAAACATGAGGTAGATTCTAGATGAAGTAGAATCAAGAGAGGTTTGTTTGTTTAAGAGGGAGAAATAGCCGCGTATTTATTGTAATGGGGAAATCTAGCGAAGAGCAAGAGGGTAATGATGGAGCAGCAGAGGAGGCAGAGTGAGGTCCTGGGTGGGTGAGAAGGGCTGGGGTCCAGCACACATGAACGATGGCTGAATCCCGGCAGCAACTCATGAATGGCATATATTACCTCCTTTATCTAAGGATAAAGTTGTGCGGGCAGGAGTTCCAAGTAACTCTGGGTGTCTTAGATGCAAAGCAACATTCTAGCCTGGGTCCTGGGACCTCTTCCTCCTCCACTCACAGGCCTAGACATGCTGGAACAGGGCTGAAAAGCCCCCATCCCTCCACCTGACCTGTTTTCCAGTGGGTTCTACTTGCCCCACCTCTCTGCTCAAGAGAGGAAAGGGCCATCCAGCACACATGAGGGTGAAGGCCCCTGTCACACGCAAACCAACGCAGGAAAAGTCCCGGCTGCAGAGGAAAGGCCCTGCCCCTTCCCAGGAAGCCCCTGCCTGAGGCCCAGAGAGGGTTGCAGGCGCAGGGGCTGGCGGAGGCGCAAGACCTGCCTGGGCCAAAGCCTGGGCCGGAAGAGGTACAGTGGCAGGCTTAGGACCTGCCACCCCCAGAGAGCAGGTGTAGGCCCTGAGGGGAGTGGGGGCGGCCGGGACCGCTGCCAAGGCCATGGTGCAACCCCGAATTGTCCTGAGGCAGGGGGATGGCCTAGATGACCTCCCACACATCCCTGGCTCAGGGAGCAGAACTGTGGTGTGGGACAGGAGGGCCCTGAGATCCTCAGAGCCTCTTTCTGGAAGGCTCTTCCAGCTCACTCCAGAATAGGCCCAGGCTGCTTGTCAGGGGATTGCCTGACGTCAGGAGTAAGGGGGCAGCGTCTGACAGGGCCAGGATGAGCAGACCTAGACAATAGTATCGCCTGGTCACCAGAGCAGGATAATCCGACTGCACACAGAGATACCGCCGCCTGCCACCACCTCCCACACAGCCACATAGGCACACAATCTCACAAAACCCTACCAGCCACCTCTACAGGTACACACATTCACAAGCACACATACCAATCAGACACACGCAGTCTCCATGCTGCCTGCATCCTGCACAACTACCCAATCCCCCACACACACAGTCCTCACATAGACCCTTCCAGGCCCTCCGCATTTACTTTACACAGAGTGACGGGTGTCGGCTACATTCCGGGCCTGGGAGATGCAGCAGGAGCCAGACCTGTGAGCTCCCTGCTCTCCTGGAGATAATTTCAGAGAAGGTTCTGGACAGTGACCACTGAGGAAGGCGGGTGAGATAACCTCAGATGGGGTGACCAGGACATGCGACCTCAGTGAGGAGGAGGGTCCTGCCAGATGGAGAGCAGTCTGGGCCGGGTCAACAGCAAATGCGAAGTCCAGAGGCCGCACTGAACAGAAAGGCCAGTGTTGGGGGGAGCAGCAATTAAGGGGACGTGGGGTAGAGAGTGAAGCAGGTCTAGGTCATCGGGGCTTTGTAGGCCAGTGTCCGGAGAGTGGGTGTTAGGAGAAAGGTAATGGTAAGTTACCACAAGGTTTTCAGAGCGGAGTGACATGATCTAAGTGACATGCTCTAACTTATATTATTAAAGCACTACTTTAGTTAGAAGAAACCATGGGAGACACTTTTTTTTTCAAGTGTCAGAGCGGAGAAGGCATTTCTAATTATGAGCAAACTCATATAAAATTAACAAATACATCTGACTACATAAAATAAAGTTTCATTCTGTCTGAAGTCAACATACAAGTGTCAAACTGGGATGGAGGGGGAACCCTTTCTATTCATAGCATTGATAGGTAAAGAGATCCTAAGAAATAAATAATTAAAAAATCAATCATCTAATTGAAAAATGGGCAAAGGCAAAGGACAGTTCACAGGAAAAAGAAAAAACAAAACCCCACAGGTGGTTCCTGAAGATATGAAAAGATGCTCACTCTCACTCAGAAGAGAAATGCAAAAGAAAAATAAATGAGACACCACTGGCAAAGATCATTCAGCTTGATAACACTATATTGGCAAGGATGTGGGGAAGCAAGCCTCTCGTGTCTGCCGGTGGCATACACTGCTTTATCTGTAGAGAGGATTTGGCAATATTTATCAAAACTTTAAATAAGCAAACAGCATTAACCCCAAATTCCACTTCTAGGAACGTAAACATAGTTGTTAAAGTGTGTTAGTGATGCTGGTCCAACGACAGTGATTGCAATGGTGTTCACAATAGAAAGAAACACAAGGTTGGATAGAGCTTTGATTTTCATTAATATGGGACTGATTACATAGATATATTATGTACAAATACTATTCAACTGGTGAGTTGTTTGTTTGTTTTTTAAGCTTTACATCTACTGATAGGAAAAAACAGAATACCATTCAGCTGTTAAAAGTGAATGTGCTAGCTCTGAATTACTGAGGAAAATGTCCGATAGCACTGCGTGCATGTATACCTCCATGGGATGAATGTAAAAAGAAGAATATCTATATAGTCGAAGATACACTATGGATCTCAGGAAGGAAAAACAAGTAGGAGGAACCCTGGTGGGCACGGGGGCAGCCCTGGCCACATAGTCCGGTGTTCAGGGAATAGCCCTGGAAATGTGGGACTCGTCAGTGAATGGCTGGCTTGGAAGCCCCGTGGGGGTTGGATGCTCACCCAGGAGAGAGGAGGCTGAGCCCTGGGCCATGTGCACACTGGAGACCCGGATGGGAGGCCACCGCGGTGCAAGGAAACTGGGAGCATGGTGTCCACGAAGCCAAAGGAAGACAGTGTCTTGAAGGAGTGCTCAGCTGTGTCAGGTGCTTCTGAAGGTCCAGGAGGAGGGGGACAGAGAGGTGACTGTTGGGTTTAGCATTATGGAGATCCATGGTGACCTTAATGGGGTTTGTCTTTAGTGACATGGGAGGGACAGAAACATGGTTCAAATGGTTTGAAGAGTGACTAGGAGGAGAGGAAGTAGGGAGCTGGCTTGGCTTTGAAATGCAGCAGAGAGGCAGGTGGGAGGGAGCAGGTGGCAGAGTCGTGGGTCCCCCACAAGCCCCAGCATGCTCACACATTATCTCCCACACCAACACATGCACAGTGTCCCCCGAACCACCCAGCACTGTTGGGTCTCAGCAATGATTTTTCAGGCCATCACCCACTGAAGGAAAGATGGCCTCTGCCCGGTGACACTGCTCTATCCAGAAACACGACGTGGCTGAGACCCCCAGAGCTGGCTCTGCTCTGATCATCTGTGTGACCCTGGGCCCGTCGCTTTACCTCCCTGTGCCACGGTTTTCTCGTTCATCAAGGGGAGAAGGGTCCAACCCTCCTTGTCCGGCACCGTAAGGACGAAATGCAGCCTGTGGGACAGTGCATGGCACAACGGTGTCTCTGTGCCCCCGATGCCGTGTTAGTTCTGCATCACAGCGACCACTCAGTAAGGGTCTGTGCAGTTGATTTTCCCAAGTTTGGGGCACTTTGGGGAGTATAATTACAGCAGGCATACATGGGTAGTCCTGGGAAAATGCAATGTGTCGTCACCCTGTGTCAGCAACCTCATTGCTGTGGGATGTGACTAAGACTCTGGGGCTCCCCAGGGAAACTGGAAACACTTGGATCCCCACCTCACAATAGTGACAAGGCTGGGGTGCCAGAGGTTTTCATTAGGTTCCTAACCGTGGCACGCCACTAAATGAAACGAGTCCTTGTCCCCAGAGCCCAGACGGTCTAGGGCACAGGTTCTGCCCCCACCCCACCTCTCTCCCACAGGACCTGCCCCTGCCCCCCCAGGAACTCCAGGTAACATCCCCTCATCCAGCCCTCACCGTGGACAAGGGTCCCCCCTGTCATTTCCAGGCACAGGATTCGCTGGAGCCCAGAGCCTGCCTCCCACCCTGGTTCTCCAACGTGCACATGCTTCATCCCAGTCCACAGCCTGAGGGGGGACAGCTGCCTGGGGACCTGTCGTGCAGGGCGGGCAGGCCCCCAAGAGTCCCCCCACGCAGGTTCGAGGCCAGGCGCCGGGCGGGGACGGTGACCTGCAGGGCGCGGGCACAGTCTCCGTGGTAACGCGCGTGGGCGAGTCGTGATTGCAGTCGGTCTCGGGGCCACAGCACTTAACAGTTTACAGTGTTTCACGCCCCTAATCTCATTGGAGCCTTTGCCGCAGCCCTGCCCACGGCCACCGATGCCCCTAGCCAGTCACTCAGGAGGAAGCCGCGGCCCGGACCAGGGAGAAGCCCCTCCGAAAGCTGCCCCGGGACGCGTGGCAGCGTCGGGACTAGATCCCGACCCTCTGCAGCCTGCTCGGCTCCGGGCTCCTCCCCCGACCCTCCCGGCACGACGCCGCCCTCGGGGTGTGCCGGCCCCGCGTGCGCCTCGCCGCGACTGCAGAGCCCCGCTCCCGCCGCCCGCGCCTCTGCCGGCCCCGCACTGGCCGCGCCGCTGCGGGTAAGTGCTGGGCGCGGGCGGGCGCCAGGGGGCTCCCAGCGCCCCGCGGCGACCCCCGGCGGAAGGAGGGTGACGGAGGGACAGCTCCACCCCAGCCGCCCCACTGCCCTCTGGCCCCTCGATTCTGGGCAGGATGGGGGCTCCAGTTGCTAGAAGCTTCCCAGACACCCCCTTTCGGTGTCTGCAAGCTCCCACGCTTCCTGGAATGGAAGGAGAATGTGGGCAGCGGGCGTCGCAGGCAGGAAGAAGTGTAGTATTTCAGATTTTGCTGGGAATCCACCTAAGGGATGGACCGACTGAAGTTATACGCGGGTTTTCGACTGCGGTTGGGGGGCGGGGGCAGGCAGTGTCTGAGCCCCTAACACCCCTGTTGTTCAAGGGTCAACTGTAATTCGGGGGGTGGGGGGCAGAGTTGGAATAAAAGCTGGGCTTGCTTGGAAAAGCGGGTGGCTGGGAGCTGGTATTGGGGGGCTGCAGGGAGAACCAGAACTGGCTCCACCAGTCCCCGCCTGGGCTTGGAAGGAAATTCTTGGCCTGTGAGTCGCATCTTTGGGGTGTGTCAGGCAGGACTGAGTAGACAGGACCAGAGGGTGGAAGGTGGGGCCCAAGAAGGGGCTGCCCCTGGGTGGGCTGCCGTGGGAGGGCGGGTGGAAGCCCGTGTCGGGATCCCTCTCCTCCCAGGGCTGCTAGACAGGGCCCGGACCTGCACCTCAGCATTGTTGAACTACCACCAGGTGAGTGGCAGGCTGGGGAGAAAATGGTCTCATGCTTCTTACAACTGCTCAAGAAACTAGGACTTAGTTCCCTTTAGAGATAAGGGTATGGCCGTTGTCTAAGAGATTAGGGAAATTCTTGGAAGTCACCTAGCTAATGGCAGCACTGAGGCTTGAAGTTAGATGTCACTCCACACTCAGGACACATTTCATGCCCCTCCCCAAAGGCCAGGTCTCAGAAGGAGCAGAGAAAGGGAGAAGAGGAGGTCGTCCAGGGATGGGGACTGCCCCAGACACCCCGTCCTACCTGAGATTCCCAGAGAAGAGGCATCAGGAGGGCTGAGATGCTGAGAAGACACTGTGCCTTCTCCCTCTCTCCAGTGAAGTCTTCCCCCGCAAGCTGCCTTGTCCAGGCTGCCCCTGAGGGTTCCTGCCCACCCCTCCCAGCCCCTCCTCCAGGCTGGCTCTCTGAGAATTTAGTGCTCATTTCGTTCATTCAGCATGTATTGAGCACCTAGCATGTGCCAAGCACTAGGCACTAATTCAAAGCAGTAAGCAAGACAGAGTCGACACTAGTGAGCAGACAGACAGTGAATAAGAACAAAACAAATAAGCAAATACTTTAATTTCAAATGGTGGTTAAATGCTACAAAGAAAATAAAAGGACAGGAACAGAGTGAGCAGGGGTCAGAATGGCAGGGGCTCCCAGATTCAGGCTGATCTGGGGAGACCTCTAAGACATGTTTTAGCAGAGGCCTCAGGGATGAGAAGGTTCCAGCCATGCAAAGTTCTAGAGGAAGAGCATTCCGGGCAGCAGGGAAAATTACAAAGCCACCGAGGTCCCCAGGGTGACTGGAGCAGAGAGATGCAAGGTGAGAGTACAGGACAGAAGGGTGGCAATGTAGGATCTGGGGGGTAATTCTAAGTGTCATGAGAAGCTAGTAGGGTTGTAAACAAGGGAGTGATGAGCGCTAGGGGTGCAGGAGCAAACTCTGAAAGACCAGTAAGGAGGCTGTGGCAATACTACCAGCAAAAGTTGGTGGCGGCTTGGCCCAGGGTGGTGGCCATGGAGGGGCGAGATGTGGTCCTTCGGGCAGCACGGGGGGGGGGGGGGGGGGGGGGGGGGGGGGGGGGGGGGGGGGGGGGGGCGGAACGGGGACTGATAGGCAACGTGCATGCCCAGAGTCACAAACTCGGCTCCAGGAGCACTCACATGTGCACACAAGCCCACATGCCCACATGGTGAGGCACATGCTGTTACACCCACAGTAGCATGCACACACTAGTGTACTCAGACAGATCCACCCATCCACACCCTCTGAGTCACTCCCGAACTGGGAGCAAGCTGTGTGGTCTGGATGCCTGAACAATGCACGTCTCCCACCGCGGAGCCCTGGCACCCAGCATGGCTGGGGCTTGCCCTGGCACAGGGAGCAGGGAGTGCTCTCGAGATGGTCTCTGGGTCTGGTATCCCCAGAGCCAAACCATTACCCACTTCCACGCACTCCCCCCCACGACATGAATCAGTCTCCCAGCTTCACTACGTACTGGCAGGGAGGCCTCGGGGAGGCTGTTTCCCCGCTCTGAGCTTCTGTTTCTATAAAGTAGGATTCAACCCCAACTTCCCAGGAAGGTAGCGAGGCATCCAGGAGGTCGGTTGCAGGAACCTGGTCTGAGGCCGGCATCTAGCAGAGAAGGGGGAAGGACATGATAGACAGCACAGCGCTGGTATGCACCGTCCAGTCCTGAACGCAACTCTAGTTTTAAATGAGTGACCTGACCTCTCTAGATTTCACAAGTGGCCAGCAGTTGTTGCATATTGACTATGTACGAAGTGCTTTGCAACCTTGTCTTCATCTCTAAATGAGGAGCGTCCTCGTATCTACCTCAGGGGGTCATTATAAGGGTTAAGTGAAATCCTGCACATAAAATGTTTAGCTCCATGCCTGGCTCCTAGTAAATACTCAATAAACGCTCATTGTTATCATCAGCAGATGCCCATTGCAATCCTCCAGTACACTAGCTCTGGGTCTTTGGGCAGGTTCCTAAACCTTCTGCCTGTATTCTATCTGTAGCTTAGTAAGAATAATAGCCCTGACCTCAGTGAGCCCAGCCACATAAAGGGCTCAGAACAGCACCTGATGCCTATGCATAGTAAATGCTCAATGTCACCTATTCATTAACATACGGTTTGTCCTATGGCTCCGTCAGGTGTGCACAGCCCCCGGCCTCCCTACCAGGCACCATGGACTGGAAGACGCTCCAGGCCCTGCTGAGTGGCGTGAACAAGTACTCCACGGCCTTCGGGCGCATCTGGCTGTCGGTGGTGTTCGTCTTCCGCGTGCTGGTGTACGTGGTGGCCGCAGAGCGCGTGTGGGGCGACGAGCAGAAGGACTTCGACTGCAACACCAAGCAGCCGGGCTGCACCAACGTGTGCTATGACAACTTCTTCCCCATCTCCAACATCCGCCTCTGGGCCCTGCAGCTCATCTTCGTCACGTGCCCCTCGCTGCTGGTCATCCTCCACGTGGCCTACCGCGAGGAGCGGGAGCGCCGGCACCGCCAGAAGCACGGCGACCAGTGCGCCAAGCTGTACGACAACGCCGGCAAGAAGCACGGGGGCCTGTGGTGGACCTACCTGCTCAGCCTGGTCTTCAAGCTCGCCATCGAGTTCCTCTTCCTCTACGTGCTGCACAAGCTCTGGTACGGCTTCAACATGCCACGCCTGGTGCAGTGCGCCAACGTGGCCCCCTGCCCCAACACCGTGGACTGCTACATCGCCCGGCCCACCGAGAAGAAGGTCTTCACCTACTTCATGGTGGGCGCCTCTGCCGTCTGCATCGTGCTCACCATCAGCGAGATCTGCTACCTCATCTTCCACCGGGTCCTGAAGGGCATGCGCCAGAACAGGCCGCCTGGCGGCCGCCACGCCAGGTCCTCCGCCAGCCGAGCCTCCACCTGCCGCTGCCACCACAAGCTAGTGGAGGCCGAGGGGTTGGTCCCAGACCCCAGCGATCACAAACTGCATGCTTCCGCACCCACCCTGACACCCATCTGACCACGGGCTGGGGAGCACTCGATGCCAGGGCTGCCCGTGGAGGCAGGTGGGGAGGTACGGTGCCGGTGGAGGGGTCCTACAGGTGCTGGGTGCCCCCACTTTGAATTCACTATGCTATCCAACTTCACTTCTGTCAGATACTTTCTGAGCACTGGGCACTGTGCAGAATGCCCGGGTGTCAGTCCCACCACAGGCCCAGCGCCAGGCCTCCAGGGAGACAGACATTGAAAGGACACAGTCACTGCTGCGTGCGAGGGGACTTGCTCATGCCAGGGCTTCTGCCTGACCAGGACAGGGTGAGCAGGGGAGGCTTCCCTGAGGAAGTAGTGTTTCAGAGAGATGACAAGTGCTTCCAAGCAGAGAGAATGGCAGGCGCAGAGGACGCAAAAAAGAGATGCCAGCCCCGGGTTGGGTGCTCCAGACCAAAAAGACTCTTCCTTGCCTGGGAGAAGCACCCCAATTCCTGCCGTGGAGAGGTAGAGGCTCCCAGCAGTGCGAGGTGTGGAGGGCTGAGAGTGAGCGTGAGAGAAGAGGGCCAGGAGACTGGTGACACACCCGGGATCCTCTGAGTCACTGCTGCTCACCAGGGAAGTCCTCTCCCCTCCCCTAGACTCCACTCTCTCAGCCTCAGGAAGCTGGGCTCCCATCTTCCACCCTGCACATGTGTTTGGTCTGGTCCAGCCTTTCCAGACTGTGCTCCGTGGGACTCAGGGTGGACGCCCTGATTGGAACATCGCCCCAAGGCAGTTTCCTTGAGATCAATAAAGGCTGTTTTATACAGGTTGGCGCCATCCTCTGTTCTCCTACACGCCCACTCCTAAGACCCTGAGGCCGAGGAAGGTAGCCCTCATTAGTGGGGAGAGCTCCTTGGCTGGAGTGCCGCCAGGACAGTGGCTGGGGCGGAGGCTGGGGCTGGAGTTGACAGGTAGGAGCTGCGGGGGAACCTGATAGACATGTTGTGGTTATAGATGTGGTCACAAGAGGGCGCTGTGCTCCCGCTACGAGAGCGTGTCTAGCCCGGGAGACCAGGCTGGGCATGTGGCATGAGCACACAATCACTTATACTCAAATCACACTTCCTCCTCCTTTGTAAATGAGTCGCTGCCATCCACAACCGCACCCCCACCCTGTGTACACAAAATCTCTGCTAGTCATACTTTCACTCCCTGTATATGCTCCCACGGGCCAGTTATCTCTAAAGACACGTGGCCCCAGCCTCACCCAAGCATTGTTCCTCTCCATTTGCCCTGAGCAGTTTTTCCACACCAGGCCCCTGGCAGGGTGCTGGGACTGCACAGGGAGTGGGAGCTGAGCCCAAAGGGCTCCGAGCCTGGGGGAGACAGGCACACACTCATCACCCTAATCACCCCCCCACCCCACCCCACCCCTGGGGTGACTCACTGCCCTACTCTCACCACTGTGATAACCTGAAATTGAGGCGACACCAACATCCAAGGCCAGACCAGAATGGAAGGCAAAGGGGTACAAAGGCTGTACGGGCCTAGAGGGGTATTTAGTGACTATCAAAGCCAAGGCTGGGAGCCAGAATTCCAGGACCCAAGAGGCAGTGAGGCAGGGAGAAGGGGGGGTCATCGTGTGGACAACAGGCTGGGGGTCACCTTTGCTCTCAAGTGTGGCCTTTAGTGGGGTGAATAAGCCATCCCAGCATGAAGGGCCCAGGGCTGGGCTGACACCCACCCCGCAGGTGTGAATCATAGCTAACAACTTCAAGACCACAGCTTCACCCTACTGCACCTTGCTTGGCAAGCTTTCAAACCTCAAGCCTTGTCACCAATACAATAGGAACCGTATCAATCAGGGCCCTGGTGGGGAACAGGGGGCACATTCAAACCAAGTAACTAAAGCATTTCCTGGAGGTCTGGGCATGAGTAAGGAAACCCACAGAGGGTAACTGCAGTATCCTGGGGCAGGCACCAAGTCACAATGGGCAGAGTTGCCTCACAGGAGCTGCAGACTGCATCCAACCATAGCGACCAAATGAATACCCCCACTTCACTCTCCTCTCCTGCTCACCTGCCAGTGGCTCCCACTGACCCAGCCCACCCCAAAACCGAAGGGCCAGGGACCCTGTGCAAGCAGTCAGCCTCTCGGCGCAGAGCAGGGTGGGAAGTAGATCTGAAAGGCAAAGGTTACAGATACAGCCCAGCACTCAAGACCGTCCCTAGGAGTGTTGTAGAGGTAAAAGGGGACACTGTAGGTAAAGCATGAGTACAGTGCTGAAGTATCCAATAAATACCCAGACACACCTGTGCTTAGGGACATCGCTGCCTGCTGCCCAGGCCGTATTGTTACCAGGTTAAGGATCTGCTGTTACCACTTGTAAGCCAATAATCAAGAGACAAGGTTGGTGGAAAGAAAAGTCGGTTTATTCAAAATGCCAGCATTCTGGGAGGATAGCAGACACATGTGCAAAGGTCATCTCCCCGGTCTTTGCCTGGTTAAAAGCTTTTATATGAACATAAAGGAGAAGCAGAATAAAGGGAAGGGTGAAGTGGTCAAGCAGTTTGGGGGCATCAAATCCTGAAAAGAAAAAAAAGGGTGTGGGGTTGTTTCTTGGGGTCTGATCTCAGAGCTGAGGTTATCTCAGGTCTCTGTCGAAGGAAGGAATCTCTGGTTTATTACCAAAGGAGATGACTCAAAGCTGTAACTCCTTTTAAGTCACTGCCCTAAGGAACAAGCAGACTTAGGAGGCAAATGTGTAGCTTTGAGGGGCAGCCAGGATGGGTCAAGTGGGTTAAGCGCTCACTTTGCAGCTCTGGGGACCAAGGATCGAGTCCCTGCCCCGGCCTTTGTGGACCCATATGCTGAACTGGGGTGTGCTCCCCATGCGGGAGGCCCCCAGGCTCAAGGGGAAGTACCTCCCATGGGGGAGGCCCCCAGCCCACCCTCTGTGTGGAACAAAACCATGTCAAAAACTGATGACGTACAACTATGGAGGCTGCTCTGGGCCCTCCCCCTTCTCTCTGTCTCTCTCTGTCTCTCTCTGTTTCTATCTCTCTCTGTCTCTGTCTGTTTCTGTCTTTCTCTGTCTCTGTCAAAAACAATAAAAATAAATCTTAAAAAAAAGAAAAGAAAGGGAAGCCGGGATGGCTCAGTGGGTTAAGCGCTCACTTTGCAGCCCCGGGGACAGAGGATCAAATCCTGGCCCCAGCCCGTGTGGACCCATATGCTGAACTGGGGAGTGCCCCCAGTTCAGTTCTCACCGGAGCGAGACCCCAGCCCAGCTCCTGCCCTGTGCAGCCTCAGCCCACCTGTGGAATGGAACTATGTGGAAAAACCAATGATGTGCAACTATGGAGACTGTTCGGGGCCCTCCCTCTTTTCTCTGTCTCTGTATCTCTCTCTGTGTCAAAAACAATAAAAATAAATCTTAAAAAAAAATTTTTTTAATAAATGAATGAAATTTTAAAAAAGGAAAACTAATGTACAACTATGGAGTCTGCTCTGGGCCCTACCCCTTCTCTCTGTCTCTTCTCTCTGTCTCTCTTTGTCTCTGTCTCTGTCAAAAACAATAAAATAAATCAAAAAACCATGTAGCTTTGAGAAAACAAAGTCGTTAAATCCCCAGAAGGTAGAGCTTTGTACCCATTTGTCCTGCACTTAGCATTCTCCGCCCTGTGTAAACAATCTCATAGCAGCACCAAGGGGTGCCTGCAGCCTTGGGAAAGCAGAGATTAAAAGCCAGTGGGAATGGGCGGGGTGGGGGTGAAGGAAGAGGGGGGAAGGTTTGAAAATATCCTGAGCTAAGTCTTGAGCTGAATGACATTGTTAAATCCAACAACACTACTTAAGATACAGTGTTATCGTGTCCCTAAACTAACACAGAGTGACATGATGCCACCTTTACAACCAGCACCTCAGCCCCGGCTTGGCCTGGGAGATTGACAAGCCGAAGGGTGCTCTCTAACCATGCTTTCCAGCATCTCCCAGGCCAGGGCATTCTGGCGGCCTGATCCAAGGGTGGCTTAGCCGTCAGAGCAACCAAAGAACATCACTGGCTGGCCTCGCCTGGCCTGAGCTTCCTGTCCTGACCCTGCTTCTCCAGGGTGCCCGTCTGGACCCCTGGTACTCTTTTCCCCACAGGGCCACAGGGCTCCCTTCAGCTGCTTAGTGAGTTCCCCCCCTTCTATTCAAAACGGAAACTGCCAGCCCCTGCTCCCTCAATTCTTCCGACTTGACTTTCCACATGGCCTTGATCACCATGTAACAGGCTCTACATTTTATTTTGTCTGCCCCCAACCCGGTCCCCACACCCCCAGCGAGAATGTAAAATCCACAAGGGTGGATTCTTGTTCCCTGGGAGCTCTCTGGTGTCTAGGACAGTGCCACAGCCCCAGGGACAATACGTGATGGCTGAATTAACATATTCATACAGGGGCCTGGCACCCTGCTAGGTGCTAGAGATGTAAATAAGACCCAGCTGCCTGCCCCCCAGGGGCTCACAGTCTAATGGGAGAGGGGTAAAGACAAATGAACGTGCAATGCACCAAGTCTGGGCCTGGCAGGGAGATGGGGAATTGTTTAGTCCGCAGACAGTTTCCATTTTGCAGGACGAAAACGTTGGGCAGAGCTGTTGCACAACAGTGTGAATGTCCTTGACACTATTAAATGGTACGTGTTAAAAGGTTATAATGGTGAATATTATGTGTTTTTTACCACGAGCAAAATATTTTTAAAAACACATATTTTTAATGCACCCATGGGTAATCCCCAAGCCACTGAGAACAGACACAAAGACACACCTAGCCCGGTGGGGGCCAGCCAGGGGACTTCTGGGAGAAGGTGACATGGAGCAAAGTCCTGGACAATAGTGCTCCAGGCAGAGGGAACAGCGTGGACACAGCCAGAGTGCACAGAGAACCACAGTGAAGTCTAGCTGGGTCTCGGAGTGAAGGGGAGAGGGAGGAGGCTGGAGAAGCAGCCAGGGCCAGGAGGCAGTGGGGAACCACAGAAGGGTTTAGGGGGGCTGTGTTGCGGTCAGGGAAGCATGGAGGGGGGCAGGGCCGGAGGCCCAGACACTAGTTGGGAGGCCACTGCGATGGTGGCCTGAACAGAGAGTCAGGGTCGTGGGGGCCGAGGGAGGAGTAGGGTTTAAGGCTGCTTTTCAGGTGGAATGGCCAGGTTGTGCGGATTACTGCCACAGCTGATGCCAGTTCCATTGTTTTTTCCTGGGAAGGGGCCCAATCACTCAAACCCTGACCTCCAGAGTGCCTGAGGACGCTGTAAGAACCGGGTGTGAGGGGCCTGGGTCTGGCCACAGCAGAGGAACTCTGGGCGCTGAGGCTGCAGTAGGGCTGTGTCAAGAAACCGCCTCTAGGGACCTTCATTCTCACGACCTCAGGGGTCAGAACCAAGTGGGCGCAGTTGTCAGTTTTGGGAATCCAGAAGGCTCCGCTCAGACTGACCCTGAAGGCCTGAGGCCTGGGCCAAGCCCACCCCACTTGCTGCCCCCAAAGTCCTGTTAGTCCTGCTTAGGGCAGGACCCTCGGGGAGCCTGGGCCACGGCGTGAGCAAGGACTGTTGTGAAGAAACAGGGACCGTTCTGCCACCAGCCCCAGGCCTCAGCCCCCACCTGCCCCATCTCCCCACCCCCACTCTGCGCCTGAGCTTCTCACCCCTCAGCACTTTCTGTTCTGTCATCCTAAGAAACGTCCTGACCCGTAGAAACATTTTATTAGAAGAGTTGAGTCAAACAAGATCTGGAAGCAAGACTCCACAGACCGAGAAAAACACTTTCAAGAAATGACAGTTTATAGCTTCTTTTATGCCTTTGGAATTAAGGAGGGAACCTAAGGCAGATTACTTGTAGGTGGGAGGAATCAAGGCAGGGATGGGATTACCAAATCGTTAATGTGATTACGTGCTCCCTTGAGGGTGGTCACCCCAGAGGGATCTGCAAAGAGGCATTCACGCAGATGCACAGAAACAATGCACAGGGCTCCCGGAAGGCAAAGATTCGCCTTTCACTAAAGAAGTTCCAGGTCTGGGATGTGACCGCCCACCACAACCTGCCTGGTTAGGAATGTATAATCAGATCATCTTCTGGGGTTACTTTCCAAAGAACCCCTTTTTTGGTCCACAGCTCCCACCAAGACCGACCCATAGACCCTTTTTGTCACAAATGCTTTGTCACACGTTTTTAGCCACCACTCACGTGAACTTTCTGTGTACCACTATTATGCTATGTGCTTTGATTGGATCTCCTAGCAACCCTACACAGTAGGAACTATTACTATCCCCATTCTTCAGAGGAGGAAACTGAGGCACAGGGATTTATGCAGGGGTCCACAGAAAGCCTAACTTCAGCTCTACTGCTTCCACCTACTGAGGCCAGTGAAGTATCAACACACTGGGGGCAGTGGCCAAGGTCTCAGGTCCTTGAGCCTTGGATCTTTCTGTTTCTTCGGCCTAGAATGCTCTTCTCTGTCCTCCACCCCCCAACCCACCGGGCTAATGAAGTCTTTTCCAGGAAACATTTCTAAGCAAGCCCCTGTGAGTCACAATAGCCTCTGAACTTTCCACATTTATTATTTCACTGCTACCTTCGGGCTGCTATGCTCCATTCCTGCCTCCCACCAGCCAGACACCACATCTGGATGGTGTAAGGTCAGATCCCCAGCCCCTCCCACAGGCCTGCACATAGCAAACCCTCATTAATGTTCATCAGTAGGGTGAAGGCTGAATGCTCAGCCCACCCCCATCTAGAGGTATAAGAACAGGATCCATGCTGAACGGGGAGAGAGATCCCCCTCCCCAGGATCAAGTGACCTGTGAGTGTTTCTTAATGACCTCTGGCTGGGTAGCCGCCCAGGCGCAGGGACATTTGAGAATTCTGCAAGGATACAGGCTGGGCTGAGACCCCCCCAGCTCCACCAGACTCTAGGGAGGGCACTGGGGGTCCCGTGTTCTGATGAGCCTTGATTGAACAGTCTCGGCACAGTGGGGGGCACATGGTGGCTGCCTAACAGCCCAGTGGTCTTCTCCCTTCTCACCGGGGGCAGTAGGAGAGGCACTCCCCTGGAGGCCCTGTTATATAAAATTTCCCAGGCTGAGACCCAAGAAAGAGGCTTACAGCTCCGCATTAATTACATCAAGACTTTATTAAGGGAACTTGTTACAGACACGTGCTGCACAGCCAGGTGACGGGATACCCTCCACGCGGGCTACGGAGGACAGGGCAGGAAGGATGGGGCGCTGGGCGTGGCCTGGCCGCAGGGAAGGGGAAAGCGCGCACAGGCGCAGTGAGGCAGGGCAGCAGCCGTTCAGGAACTGGGTGGCCTGGGGCACCAGGGAGGGGTGCAGCAGGGTCTCTGGGGGATTTAGGAGACACCATCTCTATTGGGTCCACATCCAGCTGGATCAAGCTACAGGATCTGTCATGGCACAGGCTTCCACACTCCCCCATCCTCACCCCCATCGGCCCTCCCTCACAGCCCCTCAGGCCAAGTCCCCGATCCTGCGCTCTAGTCCTTTCAAATGCCACCACCATGCAAAGCTTCACCTTGGAGAACTCCGGGTCCACCGCCGAAGAGACCGCGGCTAAGGGAGTTTAGCACCTGGAATACCAGTGATGAGAGCCCCCTGCACCGCCCAGCGCCCAATGCCACCTCCGGGTCCCCTCCGCCGGCTCCGAAAAGCGCCCGCTGCCCTCCCGCCGGTTTCCTGGACCCGCCCCGCTCCGCCCCTCCGCGCTATTTAAGGCGCGCGCCGCCAGGCGCGGGCCAGCAGGGCTCCCGAGAGCGCCGCTCCCGTCGTGCGTCCCCACCGCCACCTGGGCCGCCTGGCAGGCAGGCGGTGAGTTGTGTTTGGTGGGGAACGGGACACCACCTGCCAGGGGCTGAGGGTTGCTGCGGGGAGTCGGGGTGGGGAGATGGGGGCGGGAGGCGAACCACAGCGGCCGCACTCAGCAGCCTGCCTGTGGCCAGGCTCTCTGCAAAGCGAGGTTCCGACCTTCTGTCATTGTATCCTTACAACCCTAGGAGGCAGGCCTATTATTTCCTTTTCACAAGAGAGGCGACTGGGGGGTAAGAGGTCGTCCCTTAAGCAAGGTTCCAGTTTGTAAGAGGGAGTCGGGATTGGAACCCAGGGCTGGTTCCAGAGCCTGGCTCCCAGCAGCTTGGCTCCCACTTCCCCTACCTTTCTTCCCCCCACTTACTACCCCACCCCCACCCCCACCCCACAATGCTCTGGGAACTCTGTGGCCTATGCCTTCACTCTGCTATGACAATTCAAGAGTCTAGAATTTGGCAACAGCGGCTTGAAGGGGGGGGTGCAGAAGGGATGGAAAAGGGGGACAAAATCCAGCGTGCATCCTTCAATTGCAGGTGGTCAGTATGCTGGCAGGTGGAGCTGCCTTTAGAGTGTACCTCCCCTCCTAGCACAAGCTCAAAGGCTAGAGTGAGATATGACGAGGCGTTGGGCCCCCTGAGAAGCTGAGGATAGCACCGCCGCTCCCCACTGTCTAGGGACAGCCTGTCCTAGACAAAGCCGGGGGGTGGGGGGCATGTCACAGCTGTGTGACCTTGGATAAGTTTCTCAGATTCTCTGAGTCTCAGGAGACTCAACTGATCCGGATCTTTTGGGGGCTGTGGTCATCCTGGACTGCAGTGAGAACAAGAGGGACCCAGGGGGGTGACTAGACAGGACTCTAGCCGTGCGCTTGCCAGAGATTAGCACCCACCACCCAGAGATCTGCTCTTCATCCCCAATACCCTGCTAGGTGTGAGCCCCCAGGCCAGTCCCTTCCTCTCCTGGAGCCTCAGTTTCCCTGCACGTAAAAAGGGCGCAGCCCACCTCCCCAAAGGCGTGTTGCTAGGACAGCTGAGAAGGCTGCCATGCTGACAGCGTCCTGTCTTCCTGCAGGAGCCATGGGCGACTGGGGCTTCCTTGAGAAGCTGCTGGACCAGGTCCAGGAGCACTCAACTGTGGTAGGCAAGGTCTGGCTGACGGTGCTCTTCATCTTCCGAATCCTCATCCTGGGCCTGGCCGGTGAGTCCGTGTGGGGCGACGAGCAGTCGGATTTCCAGTGTAACACAGCCCAGCCGGGCTGCACCAACGTCTGCTACGACCAGGCCTTCCCCATCTCCCACGTCCGCTACTGGGTGCTGCAGTTCCTCTTCGTCAGCACACCCACCCTGCTCTACCTGGGCCATGTCGTTTACCTGGCTCGGCGTGAGGAGCGGCTGCGGCAGAAGGAGGGGGAGCTGCGGGCCCTGCCGCAGAAGGACCCGCAAGTGGAGCGGGCCCTGGCCTCCCTAGAGCGCCAAATAGCCAAGGTCTCAGTGGCCGAAGACGGCCGCATGCGGATCCGCGGGGCGCTGATGGGCACCTACGTGGTCAGCGTGGTCTGCAAGAGCATGCTGGAGGCAGGCTTCCTGTATGGCCAGTGGCGCCTCTACGGCTGGACCATGGAGCCCGTGTTTGTGTGCCACCGACTGCCCTGCCCCCACTTCGTGGACTGCTTCGTCTCCCGCCCCACAGAGAAGACCATCTTCATCATCTTCATGCAGGTGGTCGGACTCATCTCCCTGCTGCTCAACCTGCTGGAGCTAGTGTACCTGCTATGCCGCTACCTCAGCCGGAGGATAAGGGCCCGGCAGGGCCAGGAGGCGCCCCCAGCCCCGGGCATCACCCCAGAGCCATACACTGACCAGGTCTTCTACCTCCCCATGGGCAAGGAGCCCGCATCCGAGCCATGCCCCACCTACAGTGGGCTCTCATCCACTGAGCAGAACTGGGCCAACCTTACTACAGAGGAGAGACTGGCTTCTTCCAGGCACCCCCTCTTCCTGGGCCTGTCCCCCCAGTGTAGCCGGAAATGCCCTAGTAACTCTGGCAGCTCAGCTTCCAAGAAGCAGTATTTGTAAGGGCCTGGGGCTTGTGTGGCCCAACAGCGGGGCCTGGGAAGTCTGGCCGCCTGGGTGTCCCCTCCTTGGAGGCTCTGCAAAGGTGACGAGGACCTGCTGGCCAGAAGCCTCACTGTAGGTTGTTCTGGAACACCTGGGGCCTTCCCGGTGACCAGAGGACACCATGGCTTCCCCTCCAGAATGTGGCTTTGCCCCAGGCACAGACAGAGCCAGCTTGGGGTGCTCCTGGCCAAAGGTGTAGGCTCTCTGGCCTTTTTCAGTTGGTTCAGAGGGACCTACAGCCAAGTTACTCCACCCAGGTGGTTCTCATGCCCTCTCCTCACAGGAAAAGGCTGGTCGAGGCCACTGGGTCGGCCTTGGTTACACACCCGGACAGAGGCTCTGCCAAGGGGACTGGTGTCTTGTTCTCATCATCCCTTCCTACTTCTACTGTTTATGCTTCTAAAATAAATAGGATGTGATCACAAGCGAGGTGTGGCTATCGATGCTGTTGTGATGTGAATGGGGTGGGAGTTAGGGGGTGCAGCTGCTTGGCGCAGACTCTCTTCTTTCCTTCCACCCTGCATAATCTGTCTGCAACCCCAAACCCAGCTAGCACCTGAGACCCTCAAACATACATCCTGCCTCTCAGCAGCCCCCGAGCCTCAACATTCCACCTCTTCTCCCCATCCCCACTGCCCAGCCCCCTCTATCTGCCCATTCATCAGTGGCCAAAGCTGTGTCTGTCCCCATCCTGCCCCAGGGCAATCCAGTGCCCCCTGCAGTGTCCTTCCTCACTAGACACTGGTCCCGAAGCCTGCCTGCCAGCCCAGCCCTTCCTCGTCCAGCTCAGATGGGCCCTGCACCCCATTCCACTTCATCCCCTATTTGGGGAGGGAGGTTTTGATCACTTGCCCCTTCCTATCTTGGATGCCCACCAGAAAGAACAACTCCAGGGCCTACCTCACATCTCCTCCCCAGGCACCTAAAGCTCACTTGGTGACAACAGACCACAGCAGTCTAGAGAGGTGGAAGGGAGTGTGGAGGGGCCAAATCTTGCCTCTGAGTCACAAAGGTTGTGGGAGGGGATGAACAATTGAATTGGATCTTGACCAGTGGATAGAAATTCGCTGGGGAGGGGAAGAAGATGCTGAGCATTTGGGCAGAGAAACCAGTTTGGGTCAGGGGGTTGAGGGACAGTGCTTTGGGCCTGGTAAGCCTTCTAGAAAATGAGAGGAATAGCTGAGGATGAGCCCAGTGTTGGTAGAGTCGGCCTTCCATGTGGAAGGTGACCCAGGTAGAGAAAGCATTCAGATAGTGGCCCTCAGAGGCTAGCTGGTTGTCCTCCCCGACCCTGGGAGGTCTGGGGCTGGGGTTGCAAGAGGGAATGAAGGAATGGGGTCCATCTCACATGGTCACATGCTTCTCTTTGACAGTCTTTACAGCACATAGGCAGCCTGTTCCCTCATTAAGACGAGTTTCCAAAATGCCAGCTCTATATCCCTCACCCAGAAAGGACTCACTCACTCACTACCTGCCCATCAAGTCTCAACGCTCAGCCTGAGGAGTTACCAGCCCTCTTACTTACTCTTCCAGCTTTGGGGCCCCTTGTTCCCTCTGAATCCCTGAGATCCAATAGACTGGCCTCCTGATGGCTCCCCAGACTCACCTAGGATGTTCCCACCCTGCTCTTGGCCAACCTGGAGTGCCTCTTCCAAACCCCATCAGCCCTTTACACATTCCTGTATCCTGGAAACGGCAGAGCCCGGATGCAAAAGAAAGAGTGAGATGAGCTTTAACATCAGAGGGTCCTCAGTTCGAATGCTGCCTCTAACACGTACAAAGCCACGTGGTCTCAAGTCCCTCATTTCACTTCTCTGAGTCAAACCCAAGGGCAGACTGGCTAAGGGTGAGAATAGTGTAGTGGGTGGGATCACATAGTGAGGGTTGGGGACAATGCAGTAGGGTGAAGACACGCAACGAGGAGTGGCTATAAGCTCCATAGCACTGCTCATCTCTTAGAGCAGTGGTCACAGAGCACCACAGACTGGGTGGCTTCAATAACGGGTATTTATTATCGCAGTTCTGGAGGCTGGGAGTCAGACATCAAGATGCTGGCAGAGTTGGTTCCTTCTGGTGAGGGCGATGCTGTTTTGTGCCTCCCTCCTAGCTTCTGGTGGGTTGCTGGCAATCTTTGGCATTCCTTGGCTCACAGAAGCACCTCCCCCATCGCTGCCTTCATCTCCACATGGTGGTCTCCCTGTGTGTGTATGTGTGTGTCTGTCACTGTGTCCAAATTTCTTCTTTTTATAAAGATTCCAGTCCTATTGGATTAGGGCCCACCTAATGACTTGACTTTAACTTGATCACCTCTGTGAACATGCTATTTCCAAGTAAGGTCTCATTCTGAGGTACTGGGGGGTTTGGATTTCACCATACCTGTTTTTGGGGAGGGGGGCACAATTCATCCTATACCACCACCCCTCAAGCCCTACCTGACCTCCAATCACCTGTTGGGGGGTAGGAGTGCAAGGAGAGCATGAAGTTTATATTAGAAGCAGTCTTCTTGGTGACGTGGCCCAGATGGAACACAACAGATTAACATTTCACTTTTTCCTTTGCCTCCTTCGTCCTGCCACCAGCCTACCTCTCTCACCACCAAAATCTATATTGGGAATGGGCCACTCTCAGTCACAGAATGAGCCATTGGAGTCTTGACTCCTGCCTCCCACTCCTCACACTCACTTGACTATGGTCCTTTCCCCTCTCTGGGCCTCAGTTTCCCCACTGGGAAATGAAAGGGTTGAATAAGAAACAGGTATTAACACAAGTGACAATTAGGTATGAGGAGCGTTGCATGGAGTAATTTTTCACTAATCATTGATCTGAAGGTCTAAGGTGATGTGCTATTTTTCATGAATCAGCATAGCTGCAAGATTATTTCTATAATAGGACACATCCCTGTCACTTGAAGTCACATTGCTGTCCTCAGTGGGGGGAGAAGGGATGAGGTTATGTGGAGTGCACTAGGAATTCTGCATAACCCACAGTCATCTTATCTGTAACCCATGGGAACACTGAACTACGTCACGGGCCGCACATAAACAAAGTGGAGAGCTGCTGGGCTGGGCGATGTCCAAACTTCTTCCCAATCTCATGTGCTGGCGCGCTGACCACTGGGTTGCCGGCCTCGTGGTTCTCCCCCGGACCTCCCGTGCCTTGACTGGGGGTCCTCCGTTTCCTTTTCACACCAACTTCAGCATGACCACTGACGTTTGCAGGAAAAGACATTCATCACAGGGCTGCTGAAATTTCTTTCTCCACCTACAGTTTCTCCCACTAGTCCGGGCCCTGACCTCGAGGGCCGCGCGAAGCTTAGCTGTTCTCTTCCCGAACGAGCAACGCAGCCACATGCAGACAGCTGCCAGGACCCTCCTCAGCCGCTCTAAGCCTCCAGCTGACTCTGATTTCCAGAAGTCTCTGGCCAACCTGCACTTTGTCCACTTTCCCTTTTTTCTTTTCTTTTCTTTTTTTTTTCCCCCTAAGATTTATTTGATTGATTTTGAGAGGTGAGAGAGAGAGAAGGGGGAGGGCCCAGAGCAGTCTCCATAGTTGCACATCATCAGTTTTCAACATGGTTTCATTCCACACAGGTGGGCTTGGGGCTGTACGGGGCGGAACTGAACTGGGGGATTCCTGCATGGGAGGCGAGAACTTTTGCCACCATCCTGGCAGTTACCAGTTATGCGCTGCAGTTCAGCTTGTGGGTTTGCACAGGATGGGGCTGGGATTTAACCCCCAGACCTCACAGTTGCAAGACAAGCGCTCGACCTGTTGAACATTCCAGCACCCCCAGTTTGTCTACTTTCCTCTTAAGATGTGTCACCCTCCCCTGAGTGCTACTCCAAGGATCAGAATCCAGATTATCACCTCTCTTGCCTCAGAAACTTCTACCTCTATTAATGCAACCTAGGATTACATTAACTTTTCTATTTTCTTCTCTTTTGCATATATAGAAATGTTATTCAGATTATAAAGGTAATGAATGCATGATCGTTGTAGACAACGAGATCCCACCATCCAGGGGTAACAACTGTTCATATTCAGAAGTAATTCCATCCAGGCTCTTCCATGCATATTTTCAAAAAAAATCTGAGTCAAGGTGTACCTATAATTTTATGTGGGTTTTTTTTTCTCATTTTTACATTAAATCATAAGCTTTTCCCCCATCATTGAGTATCTATGAAAATACCACTTAATTTTATCATCTGGCTTTATGGTAAAAGCTTAATGATGGCTTTTGATCCTGATACTGAACTTTTAAATTACTTGCAAATAATTATCCTCTATTATAGACTGTATTGTGGTGTAGCTGCCTGTACTAAAATGTGTTTCCAAATTGCCCATTTTCTTACAAGAAAGACATTCCAAGAAGTAAAATTACTGGGTCAAAAGGTATAAAATTTTAAATTTAAAAAGTTAGGGGCTTTTTTCTGATTATGAAAGTAATTCATTGTGGGTGGTTCAAAAGTACAGAAAAATCACAAGACGTGAAGACTCCAGCTACCTCAGAGAGTGGGTGGAGCTGACGGACAGCAGCTGGCCCATGGATCCCCTCCCCCATCCTGAACAGCCAGGTGACCACCCTTCCCCCACCCCGTGGAGGGATGGCAGCTTATTCTCTGGAGAAGATGGAACAGAGATGGATGGGAAACACCAGGCACAGTAGAGGGTGGGAGTACGGTAGAGAACATAGAGGAAGTAAGTGCAAGTTCACACTGAATGGTGAGACCCTCAGCCTTCACCCCCTGGATGGCTCCCAGGCTGGCTGATAGAGAAAGCTATAAAAAGAGGATCTGCTCTAGACTGTAGGTGGTGGAAGGCTGCCTTGAGGAGGTGAGCTTCAGCACCTAAAAGGTGAAGAGGAATGATCCAGCAAAGAAATGGGAAGAGCACCCTCCAAGGCTCTCAAGAAGGAGAGGCTCAGTATAGTCGTTGCTCAGGATTATTTTTTTATATGGGCTGCAAGATGCTTTCCAGAAAAAGTTACTTGTGTATTCAATAGCATTTTATGAAAGTGCCCATTTTAAGGCACCCATACCAGCATATTATTAAAATGTTTTATTCCTTTATTTATTCATTATTAAGCAGGCAAAAAACATGGTATCCCCTTTCAATGCATAAGCATTTGACTACTAGTGAGGCTAGACATTTTAACATGTACTTCCTCAGCACTTGTGTTTCTTCTGTACATTTTTTGGACCATTTTTCTCTCAGGTTTTAGTGTTTTCTGATCAGTTTGTATAAGCTCTTTACAGAGCTCTTTCATCTCTCTATAAAGATAAAACTCGTTATCTGACATATTTGTTATAAAAGATTTCTCAGTATGTTATTTCATCCTTTTTAATCTCTATGTAGTCAAATTTATCAATTTTTTCCTTTCTAATAATTTTATGCCTATACTATTTCTCCCTTTCTAAGATTATTTTTCATCTTATATATTTAATACTTTAACCTCTCTTGAACACAATAGGAGTCAAATAAATAATTGCTACGTAAATAAAAGAATGTACAAATAAACTCATTTTAGCATATAATGTAAGGTGAAATGCTAACCTCTTTTCCCCAATAACTAATGATCTCAGCAACACTTACTGAATAATACTTTCTATATTTATATTATTGGCTTGAACATACACTGCATTTTTATATATAAAACAGTCTATTTGGGGGCTAGCTAAGATTCGATTCCATTGATCTACCATTGGTATGATACTATCACTCTTTTCATTAGTGTAGCTTTGTAACACATTTCAATATCCAGTAGCATATATTCTCCTTTTTTCACTCATATTTTTACATTTCTTGAGAATCCTAGAAGCCAGGTATATATTCTCTAGGCAGGTGTTTGGAACAGTCTTTTCAGTGGAATCTGACAGACTCAAAAGAAGAGACCTAGAGATACGGGCACCATGGATACTCTAAGGAAATAGGTAAATGGTCATGCAATGAAGACCACAGTGGAGAGGCTCCACCCATTTACCCAAAGCCTCCAAATAGCTTTGAGTAACCCTCTCTTAGATATGAGCATACGGCCAAGCATTGGGGCATTTGAGAAAAGTATCTTATATGAAAGAGTCTGAACCAAAGAGTAAAGCTTTTTAGAGAACAGAGGTTATATACATGAAAAATAAAACATTTTTTGAACTATTACTGCTTTCTCCAGAAAGATAAAAGAAAGCATTGTGTCCATGAAAAGAGATGATGCTCTCAAGAAAAAAAAGAACATGCAAAGAAAACAACAAAATCAAGTTCTTGGGAAGTAAAAACATGATAGCCTAATTGAAAACCTCAATAAAAAGTTTGGAAGTTATCTAAGCAACCCTCCAGAAGATAGAGTAAAAGACAAAAGTATAGATATTAGAAAAGATTTATAAAAAAAAAAAAATACAATTAGAAGACAAGTCCAAGAAGTCCAACTAAAAAGAGTTTTAGAAAAGAGGAACAGAAAAAAAAAAAAATACCAGGAGTGGAAGTAAAGAGCTATAGGTGCACATTACTGAAAATTTTCAGAACACTGGAGAAAAAGAGATGAGCTTCCAAGTTTCCAGAGAGAGAACATAGTTCCACATACAATCTCAAAAATCAGAATGGCATCACACTTTGCAACAATACTGGAAGCTACCAGATGATGATTCAATACCTTCAAAATTCTGAGGAAAGTGATTTTCAACCTGGAATTCTATACCGAGACCAATGACTAATTAAAGTGTGAGGGTAGACTATATGCTCTGCAATTGATTTATTAGCATGATTTCTTGAAGGTTTAAATAAACTTGCATGTAAAGCCATCTGGACTCACTACCTTTTTTCTGCCATTCTTTAAAAATATTTTTCACTGTCTTCATCAACTATCTGTCTATTTAAATTTTCTTTTTCATGAATTTATCAATGTAGGTTCAACACAGTCTCATAATACATGAAACAAAAAATGACAAAACTAGTAAAAAAACAAGACAACGGGTTCAAAATGGAGTCACTGATGCTGAGCTCAATATCACCAAACCAAGACTTAGTTTCAGATCTCCCAGAAATGGAATCTTAAACCAGTCAATCATGAACCATCTGACTGGCACTAGTTAGGCAATCTGCCTGATCCTTGTCATCCCCTATGTAGCTTGCAATAAGCACGCCACTTTTTTTTTTTTTTTTTGGCGTAGAATAACTCCCTTGTTCCCACTCCCTTCTGCTTTTAAAAGTTCTTCATTTTGTACAGCTCCTCAAAGCTTCTTTTTTTCTGCTGGATTGGATGCTGCCCAATTCATGAATAAAGCCAATAAGATCTTTAAAATTTACTCAGTTGAATTTTGCTTTTAAACAAGGCAACAATAGATAAATCTATACTTATATCTGAAGATTTCAATCTTCCTCTTTCAGTAACAGAACAAAAAGATCAAAAAATTATTAAAGATATGAGCCTTTATTAACAGTATTGACCAATTTGACCCAATTGACATTTATACAACTTTCTACCTAACAAGAAATAGTACATACTCTCTATTTTTTAAGTGTGCGTGGATCATCAGCAAGATAGATCATATATTGGACCATAAAACCAATCTCAATAAAGTTTAAAGGGGGGGATACTGGGATAGCTCAGCAGTTGAGTGCTTGCCTCACAAACACAAGGTTTGGGGTTCAATTTCTGGACCCTGTCCATGCAAACCCATATGCTGAATTGTGGTGCAACTGGTATCTGCCAGGATAGCTCTGCTGTGAAGATTCTCACCTCCCATGTTGGAGGTCCTGGCTTCGGTTCCTGCCCCACGTGGCCCCACATCTACCTGTGTGGAATGAAACCATGTCACAACTAATGATGTACATACAGCTATGGAGACTGCTCTGAGTCTTCCCCATTTCTCTTTCTCTCTCTCTCTCTCTCTCTCTCTCTCTCTCTCTCTCTCTCTCTCTCTCTCCTACCTTCTCTCAAACAATAAGTAAAAAATAATAGTAATAAAGAAAACTTTGAATTTAAATTGTAAAGTACCATCTGCAATAACATCAAAACTGTGAATAATTAGGAGTCAATTGAACAAAATGTGCAAGATCTGTATCCTGAAAACTACAACACATTGTGGATAGAAATTAAAGAAGATCTTAATAAACAAAGGATATACCATGTTCATGGATAATATGACATTGTTTTTAAAGTGTCAGTTCCTCTGAAATAAGATTTATAGATTAAACACAACATACATTAAACATAATATAGGTTAAATACAATCACAATCAAAATCCCAGTAGGCTTCTTGGGTAGAAATTGACCAGCTATTTCTAACCTAGAAAAAAAACTAGGTTGGAGGGCATACACTACGTATTTTCAAGACTTACTATAAAATTATTATAATCAAAAAGGTATGGTATTGGCATAAAATAGATATATAGATCAATAGAACAAAACAGAAAGTCCAGAATTAGACTCATATATTTTTGACAAAGATGTCAAGGTAAGTAAGTGGAAAAAGGATAGTTTTGTTCATTGAACAGTGCTGGAATTGGATATAGAATGAGGGGAAAAAGGAACTTGAACCCTTACCTCATGCCATACACATAAATTAACCCAAAATGAGTCAAAAATCTAAACATGAGAACTAGTCATATAAAACTTTGAGAAGTAAAAAAAAAAAGAGAAATTCTTGAGTTGAGTAAAGGTTTGTGAACTTGGTTTAGGTAAAAATTTCTTAGATAGAACACAAAAAGCACAAGCTATAGAAGAAAAACCTGATAAATGGGATTTTATCAAAAGTAGTAACAGACATACATGAGAAGGTGCTCAATAATATTACAAATTAATAAAATGCAGATTAAAACCATAATGAAATACCACTACAAAAACCACTAGAAAGGCTAAACTGAAAAAGACTAATCATACCAACATGGACAAATCTCAAAAACATGCTAAGTGAAAAAAAAACCATAAAAGACAATATGCTCTATGATTTTATTTGTATGAAGTGCTAGAAAAGACAAAACCTCAGTGAGGAAAAGCAGATTGCGCTTCCTGAGCTGAAAGATGGGGAGTCATCTCCATTAGTACACACTTCACAGGGTTGTTGCAAGAATTAAATGAAACAACCTCTAAAGGAAACAGCACAGTATCTTACACATGGAAAGAGTTCAATAACTGTTAGCTATATATATTTTTTAATTGTTAAAGTTATTGAGGTGACATTGGTTGATAACAATTACATTGTTTCCAGGCGTAAAGCTCTACATTACATTGTCTAGGCATCGTATTACATGCTCACCACCAGGAATCAGTTCTTTTCATCATCATATATTTGATGCCCCCTCCCTTCTCCTTCCCCCGAGTTGTTAGCTATATTTTTTAAATCATTGACATTTGGGCAGCAAGCTTGGGTGGGCCTCACCCATATCATTATGTCCTCTTCTTCCTGGACACACTACTAGACCCCGCTTCTAGCCTCCTTACATCTAGATATGACCATGCAACTAGCTCTCACCAAAAGAATGTCAGTGGAAGTGATATAAGATACCTCTGGGCAAGGCAGTTAGGAGTGGGCTGCCTCTCCATGCTCTCTGTTTGCTGGAGGATGGAGAGGAGACCTTTAACTCTGAGACCTTAAAAAATGATGGAACCATAACATGCAAGGTGCCTGGTTAGACTGAGAAAGAAGCAAAAAGTAAACCTTTATTGTATTAATCTATAAAAAGTTGGACAAGTTTTTATGGTTGGTATTGTTGTTACATTGGCATACTTGACCAATCTCATATACGGTACATATATGAGGGCTGTCCCGAAAAAATCCAGCCATAAATGCCTTATTTTTCATATTACATGGCTGGATACTTTCCAGACAGCCCTCGTATATATGTATATCCATATACAATATGGCTCTATCCTTATCCTTCCTACTCTGAACACTCTGAAGTACTCTGAATATGTCATGCTCTGAAGTAAGGTTCAGAGAGGGTAAGTAACCTGCTAAAAGTCACACAGCCACCAGGTAGCGTATGTTTGATCTTTCATTGATTTAGACCAGGGGTCTCCAAACTTTTCAGCCTATAGGCCGCATTAACTATCAAACAGCAGTTTGGGGCCGACTACACACTCGAGGTCCAAATAAAAAAGAACCAAAACATAGATGTTGTTTTTAATTATTTATTTAATATTATTTTATTCAGATAAAAAGGTTTCCACAGGCCGGATGAGAGGGCCTCCGGCCCGTGGGCCGTAGCTTGGAGACCCCTGATTTAGACAACAAATCATTTCTGCCACCTGCTCTGTGCCAGGCCCTGTTCTAGGCCTGAAGACACAAAGATGCAGGGAGACAAAGTCCTCAAGGTACTCAAGGGAAACAAACCCGTGACTCATTAGCTACAGCCCAGGCTGTGCGATGCTCGTCCCTCTCCAGTCCCGGCCCCCAGCTCGGCGAGCTCCCAGAGCTGCAGAACCCCAGCAACAGTCCAGAGACATTTCCTGAGGCCTCTGTTTTCCTTGGCCCTGTGGTGGGAGACAGTGTGCCCAACAAGGTGGAAAACAACACCAGTGGGGTGGTGAGGGGGGAGCAGACCTCCCAGCAACCTGTGCCTGTGGCTGATGAGAGCAGGGAACAGAGGGGGCTGCACTTGCACACACCCCCAGCCCAGCCAGGCCATTGTTCCCTTGTTGTGACAGGGGGCTCGGCTGGGGCCAGCAGACCAGGGGCTTCCTCCACCGCCGGCCATGCTTGGACAGCTGGAGGAAACAAGTGGCTCGCGAGCCAGCTTTCCACTCCAACAACAACAGGCTGCCCGTCCACGGGCGACCTCGCTGGGGGGCCGGCCTGGAGCCAGAGAGGCCACCCCACTCCACCCCTCCACTGGCAAAACATGTTTTCTTGTTTTCTGAAGGGGAGGAGGGGGCTCGTCCCCGTCCTGAGCAAACACAGTTGCTGATAAGCCTGGAGAGACCTGGCTGCCA
Source organism: Craseonycteris thonglongyai (assembly GCA_004027555.1). NCBI lineage: Eukaryota > Metazoa > Chordata > Mammalia > Chiroptera > Craseonycteridae > Craseonycteris > Craseonycteris thonglongyai. The sequence continues at coordinate 64,930 of PVKE010003220.1, forward strand.
GGCCGCTAGCTGGGGCTGCAGAGACAGGGACAGGGCCAAGCCCACACTGGAGGTCACCCAGGCCAGAGTGCCAGGCTCAGAGTCAGAGCGGGGACAGTGAGGTCCTGGCCACTCCGAGGATAAAGCACCCAGCCCCAAGTCTTTCTTCACAAAAAGGGGAGACCCTAGGGGCTCCCAGACCACAAATAACATCCCTGAACTCGTGACTAACCTTGGACTGGGTGCCTGCTTCTCAGCCCGTCTCTAGGCCAGTCCCCTTCCCAGCGTCGCCATTTGCAGGGCTCATGGAGAATGTGAACAGTTAAGATGCCGCCTGTCGCCCATTTCACATGAGAAGACTGAGGCTCAGAGAGGCAAAATGACTTGTCCAAGGCCACACAGAGATTGGTCCACAGTTGGGATTTAAATCTACATCTACCGGACCATAGAGTCCATGTTTTGTTTTGTTTTAAGATTTATTTTATTGTTTTTGACAGAGACAGGAGAGACAGAGAAAAGGGGAAGGGTCCAGAGCAGTCTCCATAGTTGTATGTCATCCGTTTTCGACGTGGTTTTGTTCCACACAGGTGGGCAGGGGCCCCACAGGGCAGGAACTGGGCTGGGGGCCTCCCACATGGGAGGCACACCCCAGTTCAGCATATTGATCCGCACAGGCTGGGGCCGGGATTCAATCCTTGGTCCCCAGGGCTACAAAGTGAGCTTTAAACATGCTGAGCCATCCCAGCTTCCCAGAGTCCATGTTTTTTTATCATGCCATAGCCAGCCTCATAGCCCTTCACGTTTGTAGAGGTCTTTAGCTTACACAGCACTTACCACACTACTGTATTGGTTTCCTAATGCTGCTGTGGGAGCCATTACCATCTTGTCATAGCTACCCCTCGTATTTTATCAGGAAACTCAGAACAAACCCATTACATTAATGTCTTTGTTTGGATTCCCCCCAAAGTAGATCCTGAGGTAAAGGTTTGAGTGCAAAGCAGTTTATTCGGGAGCTGATCCCAGGAAGCGCCCATAGGGAAGGGAGGAAATTAACACAGGGTTCATCAGTGGGCCAGGACCGCTGTGGGCATCAGGAGCTCAGTCCCTCGGGGACCTCTGGGACAAAGCATAGAGCAGAATTATCCCCTGAGGTGCAAGGACGCTAGAATACTTAGCCAGCACTCCCACACATCCTTAGTTATACGCTGCCCCTAGCCCCTTAACTCTCCGGCTCCCAGACTGCACTAAAGGGGCTGAGGCTACTCCCGTAGCCAGAGAACATCCTCAGGCAGAGAGATGCAAGCTGACAGGACAGCAGGTGCCGGAGTAGTCAATGCCAAGGGGACGTGCATGGGGTACTGACAGCCCCTGCTGCAGTTAGTAAAACAGGGAGCATTGCCCCCATTTTGTAGATGTGACCATTGTCCCCCTAGGCTATACCACTCCCAAGCCCTATGCCTTCCCATAGGCTTCTCTTCCACTTTAAGTGAGAGGATGACCCTTTGCCGAGTGTGACCATCCCTGCAGACAACCTCATAGGGCCTGAACCCCACCAAGAGATTACAAGTCCCCCATCCTCACCCATCCTGACCCTGTCCACAGAGAGTTCAGGTTCTTTGAGTCCTCCCACATCCACCTCTGCCTTCCACCCTCCCTAACTCCTCCTCCAACAGGTCAGCCAGTATTGATTTCCTCTCTTTTGAGGGAGGTCTTAATAGTACTGTCCAGGAGCCATATAATCAATCTGCAAATACCCTTCATCATTTCTCCCACTACACCCAGGGCTCTTATACAAACAAGACCCCGGTGATGCAATCACTCAATGTCAGGGTGCCCAGTGCAGGCACACACATGAGGCCGCACCCGGAGTTTTGCTGCACAGATGAGGACAAGCTGTACAACCAAGTGACCGGTCCGACTCCCATGCAACATGCTACCTTCTGATTTCAACTCTTTGGGAAAGAGGAGGTGTGTACCCTCTCACTGGAGGTTTATAACGGGTGCTAGAAAATGGTGCTCTGGTCGGCTTCTGAGCAGGTTGTGCCAAGGTGGAGGGTGGGCATGGTCTACCCCAGCTGTGGGCAATAAAAGAGTTGTTATCTATCGCAGACTGAAAAAGAATGGTAGGACTCACCAAAACAGCCTGCTTTTTATCAGCACCATGCAGTGATAGAGAATATAGTGATAGAATAGCCCCGCACCCAGGTGGACTGCTCCCAGCACCCCCTGCCCATGCACACACGGCTCCACTGTCCTTCTCTCCCTTTCTATGTCCACAGCAGACATGATGAGTCTATCAGCTCTCTCTTTTCCACCGAAGTGGAATGCTGCCTCAAAACCCACCCTCCGTACATTACTCTGAGCAACCATGTTCTGAGCTGGCATGGGAACTGATCCCTGGCAGCTAAGGTCCTTGGGACCTTCAGTTTCTTAGCCCAGGCCCTGTTCCAGAAGTGTGCTACAGGCTGTTCTCTGGACTAGGGGACTTGCCTGGACCCCATCCTCTCACAATTAACCCAACTCCCGGCCCCACCTCTTTGACTTTTCAGTCTTTACTAATCTTCCCCTTACTGCCCTCAGCTCTATTTTTGCTCTACTCTTGTCCAACTCCACACCTGCTTCCTGCTCCCCAGGCACCTGGGGCCCTGGCCTGAGAATTCATGCTGAAAAGACTTGGCCTCCTGCCAACCTACGTCTGGGCCATTATCTCATACCTTGTGGTCACATACCACAGACCCAGAGGGGGCACTGGAAGGTGACTTCCCACCTGTGTATTGTGTCATCAAGGTAACCTTGAACCCTCTGGGAAATCCCCTTCAGGGAGACCTGACCTTTAGCACTTGTCAACCTGAAGTCATAGTATGGATTTGCTATGGAAGTTATATCTCCCTCCATGGGAAAGTCAATTTCAAAAGGTCAAAACCCTGGTCCATCTCATTCCCCGCGGTATCCCCAGTACCTAGAGCAGTACCTGGGACACAGAAGCAAATGAGTATCTCCTCTGCCCACACGTTGGCCCCATAGACCCAGACCTACCTGGGGTAGCCTCACCACAGCTCTGCCCCAGGATCCTAAGCTCTGAGCCCCCTCGGAGCACACCTGCCCTTCACTGCACAGAGGACCTCAAGTTCTTGTGCTGCTCCACCCTCTGTCTATCAGAGCCACTGTGCTCCCGGGCCTCCTCCAGTGCTCTCACCCATCCTCTGGCTCCTGAGATCTGTATCTACCCCTCATGCCTGTTCACCCCACCGGCAGCCCCAGGAATGGAGACACGGGAGGTGGAAGAGCAGAGTATTTGAGAGCTAGGATCCTGAAACCACACTGGCTGATTACTTAGCCTCTGTCAGGTTCAGTGTCTTTTTCACCAATAAAGTGTCAAAAGCAATAACTCCCATCTCAAAGTTCTTACAGGGATTACACAGGGAAGCAAAGTACACCAGCTGTGTAGTGAGCCTTCAACAGTGTTTAACATTATTAACACCAAGTTAATAACACATCAGTAATACCAAGTTAATAACACATTATTAATACCAAGTTAATAACACATTATTAATACCAAGTTAATAACATATTATTAATACCACATCAAGAGGCTCTATAATAGTCCAGAAGAGAAAGTACAACCTACTGCCTCCCCAAGCCTACAGGGATCACTGAGGAAAATGTTCCCAACAGGTTTGCCTAGAACTCGGGCTGAAAACCACTGGTCTAACCACTGACCAGTAGTTCTTGCAGACAAAAACTGAGCCCGACCCTTCTCTGAGTTCCCCAGCTGCAACCCACAGGTGGTCTGCACTCAGCAGCTGCAGACCCAGACGAAACAGATTGGATTGCTGAAAATAGGAAGCGGGCTCGATCATGGGACAGAAATTGGCTGTAGAGATTCATTTAACCTATATTTACTGAGCACCTACGATGTGCTCACTCAAGACTCTTGGGTGTAATAGTAACAGCCTTAGCTAATATACATGGGAAAAATTATTGAAGGGATATAGGGAAGCAATAGAAAGACTTAAAAACAACTATCAGGGAACCAGCAGGAATCCAGGGAGGTTTGCCAGGAGGAGATTGCATTTTGGAGGTAGAGGTGAAGAGAAACCTTAGAGATAATCTATTCCAACATTTCCCAATATATTCTCAACAGAGCACTTTGAAGACGGAAGTAGGAGAAAAGTTAGGTGAGCGACACTGGCTAACTTAGATTCCTCACTTCTCAGAGCCTGCGATACGCATGCCAGCGTGCACTGTGAAAGCCCAGAAGTGGAGGAGGTCGTCAGCGTTCCCCTTATCTGACCATGCCTGCCTTTTCTTGGGGAAGATTCTGCAGGACTCATGTTCAACAGACCACACTTAGGGAAACCCCCATCTAACTCAACCCTCAGTTTCAGACAGGGAAACTGAGGGGCTTTCCTGGCCTCACTGAGTCCCTGGCCTCCTGGCTGTCGGTCAGCCCAGGACTCAGGGAAGGGACCTGTCCCCAGGAAGAGGAGGCAAAGATGAAGGAGACACCTGGGCGAAGGGAACCGGTCAGGCCCTCTGCCTGTGGCTGTCAGCATGAGCTCACCCTCCAGGTGCAGCTCAACAATGCACACCCTGTAGGCCTTCAGGGCCCACTGCCATCCTCAGGAAACCCCCTGGAAGGGGAGAGAGGGAAAGCAGTCATGGGCAGCGCTAGGCAACCCAGGCCCAGCTCCCAGCTGCCTCAGCCCCAGAGGAAACAGGGCAGGACACCCAGCAATTAGCAGGAGCTCAGGGCCTGGCTGCGGAGCAGGAGTGCTGGCGTCCAGCAGATAGAATGAAGGTTGCTAGTCATCAGACATTAAGGTAGGAAGATTATCCTAGTATTTCCAGGAAGCCAGTAAAAAGTGGAAGAGCAATGTCACCCCAATAAATTTCACAATTAAAAAGAAAAAAAAAGTGGAAGGGGAAGGCAGAAGTGGTGGTCAGAGTGACGATGATGTGAGGACTTGAGCTGGTTTTAAAGATAAAGGAGAAAGAGGACCATGTATCAAGGAACAGAGGTGGCCTCTAGAAGCTGGAAAACACAAGGAAATTAATTCTCCCTAGAAAGTAGTGTATGTAGCCTGATAACACCTTGATTTTTGGACCAATGAGACCTAATTTAGACTTCTGACATCCAAAGCTGTCAGAATACATTTGTGTTGTTTTAAGTCACTGAATGGGTAGGAATTTGTTATATCAGCAACAGGACACTGATACATCCTCTTGCCCTTGCCCCTTAGCATGCCCAGGCACTCCTGTCTCAAGCAATTCCACTGTAGCCCCAAACTTGCATGGTTCCCTCAGCTAAAACACCAGCCCTGCAGTTGCCCAAACCCACCCTCCTAAAAAGGCGGTTTAGCAGCCCTCTGTTGTTTCACAAGGATACATCCCTTGACAAGAGGGCTCACAACCTAGTAGTTAGTCAAAATGTTCCTTCCAAAGAGCCCTCTGTACTGTCACCTTCCCAATGGCTCTGGGATTCCAGGGATGAGTTCTCTTAGTTCCATTCTCCCTCTTTGGTTGAGGTTGAGAACTTTTATTCTTGGGTCCTCTGGTACCAGTTTTTGTAATGGGAATTCCTCTTTCTATGTCTGTTACAGAGAGACAGCCCCATTCTGGAACACCAGCTAGATTTATGGTGTATCCCCTGCTAAGGTTTTGTCTTAATGGACTTCTGAAGAGGACAATTTGAAATTACAGTGGCCACTCTGGGGATCATTTGAGATTCTGAAATTAGTATACTTACATGCACAACTAGAGGATTTTACACACATGAAACAAGATGAATGGCAGGCATTTTTCAATTGGTAATCAGAGGCCTCTAAGAAATGTAATGACTCAAAAATAGTCTTAACATCTCTTTTGTCTGTTTGTCCAACCAACAGCTTTCAGGGGAATTTATCTTTACCATGAGATCTTCACCCTCAAAATGTTCCCCCAAAATTCCTTCCTTGAAAACTCTAGCTATTTATGTACACAAACATTTTGGTTTCTCCTCTTATGCCTTTTTAATAAAATGGACCAATGTAGCCAAAATTACCGGTATTTAAAACTCTAATGCTCATTAAGGAACCTGTTTTAAGTCCATTTCAAGGGCCCTCCCTTCAAGAGTGAGCCCCAAACATTTAGGGGATAGTGGAATGCATTCTTTGATTGACATGCAGGAGCCTCTAAAATATCAATTGATTTTTCTTTTTTCTTTTTTTTTTTTTTGATTATAAATTTCTTTATTATTACTTATTAAGCACCGCTTAATACAGCAGAAAATTTTAAATCACCCTTCAGGAACTCATTCTTCCCTCCCACCCAAATTCTTGATAAAGAGCTTTTCAAGTAAAGACATGCTCTCTTCTCTCTTCTGTATAAAACTTTATGAAATACAGACAAAGAACTGTGTACATCTTGCTGTAAAATGCTGCCCACAGCTTTGGAAACTATGTCTGCTCGGGTTCCTTTTACTGTCCAGGTCCTGAAAGACTCTTGTTCATAAATTGTCTCTTCACAAAGCAAGTCCACCACTTGCTGGGTTTATCATTCTGAGGGTCAAACACTTTCTCACAAAGTCTCAGTCCAGTCTCTTGCCTTAGCTGCTGTACATAGGCCCTCGTCACTTCATCTTGCTGTTTATTTGCAGGTTTGGCATAAATTGCATTAAGTGGAAAACCAGGCTCTCCAAGAATGGGAAAATTAGTGATTCCCAATGTATACATTTCTTTCTCACCTTGGCTTTTGGAATTGCACTTTTGGAGTATTTTCAGATACTCAGAAATGTAGAAATTACATATATCAAGGTCCTATCAGCTTCATTCTTAATTTCATCGTTTTTGAAGAAGACATTGGCCTTGAAGTAATAGGTAGCTTCATCCACAATATCTGTATCTTTTGTCTCTCTAGGGGCAGGTCCTTTGAACTGACTTCTGATAGGCAACAGTGCCATGTTTCCAATGAGTTTGGTGTCGGGGTCCATGAAAGAAGAATGGTAAGCCGGCATCTTGGTGGTCCCCAAGTTTCAACCCAGATGCCAATTGACTTTTCAAAACAACTCTAAAAGGAGACTCTGGCCATCTGAATAGGTGCTTTAAAATTTCTTACTGTTTTTCCTGCTTGAAACACAACAAGATATTTAAAAGAAGCTAATAATTTATTAATCAGAAATTTGGACAGGTTGGAAGCTAAAGATTCAGAGTGTGGTAGGAATTTCCTTTTTTTTTTTTTTTAAGCCTTCTCCCATAAGTTTAAATAAACTTTTGTACCAGAAGGAAAGAAACAAATTAGGAAGATGTGTTGGGTGAGTAGAACTACTGATGTCACTTAAGTCATACCCAGTTCTTTGGAAAATTGAGAGCAACTGTCCTTATCTTAAAAATCTTTGTGAAACTACAAATGCAACTCTAGACACAGTTCAAAGCTCACCATATCTTTACCATTCTCAATTGCTCAGACTCAAGAAAAAATACTAGGAAACAGGGTTTTTTTGTTGTTGTTTTTAATAGCACAAACTGCTGCTCTGACTTCAAGGCTCCTTGCCAAAGACAAATACGTCTCTATTGTCTTCAGAAACATTAAAAAGAAAAAGCCTTCACCATCTGAGTGAATATTCTTAACTTATTCCAATTGTTATAGATTAGTGGGGGTATTACCTTACTGCACCTGTCTCCTGGCTGCAATTTTAAAACACAACTATCAGGTTTCTGGTTGTGTCTGTCTATGTATGTGAATGTATATCTACCTCCAGAAGGTGAGGCTAGAATTGGTTTGTAAAGAACTCTATTCAATTGGTGCAAAATAATTAAGTGCTTATATTTTTAAATTCTCAAAAATATAATAGTAACTAACCCAAATGATTTTCAGGATCTGGGAAAAGGCTTACTTTTTTTTTTTATGTTTTTTTTTTTTAAGATTGATTTTATTGTTTTTGACAGGGACAGAGACAGAGAGAGACAGAGACAGAAAGAGACAGACAAAGACAGAGAGAGAAGGGGGAGGGCCCAGAGCAGTCTCCACAGTTGTATGTCATCAGTTTTCGACATGGCTTCGTTCCACACAGGTGCATGGGGGCCGAGCAGGGTGGGAACTGGGTTGGGGGCCTCCTGCATGAGCAGCACACCCCAGTTCAGCATATGGGTCCACACAGTCCAGAGCCGGGATTTGGTCCTCGTTTCCTGGGGCTGCAAAACCAGCGAGCGCTTAACCCGCTGGGCCATCCCGGCTTGTACAGAACTTACTATTTAAAATGCTTTATGGGGAAGCCGGGATGGCTCAGTGGGTTAAGTGCTCACTTTGCAGCACTGAGGACCGAGGACCGCAGATCAAATCCCGGCCCTTGCGGACCCATATGCTGAACTGGGGAGTGCTCCCGGTTCAGTTCTCTCTGTATCTCTCTCTTTCTCTTTCTCTCTGTCAAAAACAATAAAAAAATAAATAAACATAAATTAAAATGCTTTGAGTTTATTTTGGCTCACTAGGCATGCCTTTGGTGTGTTAGCATTAAGTATAATACTTTTATTTTACCTGGGATTACAAAAATAAGGTTTTATTGTCTGTTATAAAATTTATCAGCAGGAAAAATGCCTTGGGATAAATATCAAACATTATTATTGTCTGGTATCTCATGGAGTTTTCATGAGTAATCTAAATATAATTATTAAGAACTAATAAATAAAAAAGATGTAAGTAGGATAAAAGGGTTTTTTTAAGGTAAAACTTTTTTAGCAATAATTGTATGATCTATGTATTTAAAAATAGTTTCCCAAAAACATTTTTTTTATTGTTTTTGACAGAGAGAGAGAGAGACAGAGATACAGAGACAGAGACAGAGAGAAGGGGGAGGGCCCAGAACAGTCTCCATGGTTGCACATCATTGGTTTTTCCACATAGTTTCATTCCACAGGTGGGCGTGGGGCTGCACAGGGCACGAGCTGGGCCAGGGTCTCACCCCGGTGAGTACTGAACTGGGGTTACTCCCCAGTTCAGCATATGGGTCCACACGGGCCGGGGCCAGGATTTGATCCTTTGTCCCCGAGGCTGCAAAGTGAGCGCTCAACCCACTGAGCCATCCCAGCTTCCCAAAAAAAATATTTTGATAACTTTATTTTAAACTTTTATTTTTTACAAAGACAGAGAGATACAGAGAGAAGGGGGAGAGCCCAGGGGCAGAGAACTAAACTGGGGGCCTCCCACATGGAAAGCACACCTCAGTTCAGCATATAGGTCCACACTGGCCAGGGCCGGGATTCGATCCCTGGTCCCCGGGGTAGCAAAGCAAGTGCTTACCCACTGAGCCATCGCAGCTTCCCCT
>PVKE010003221.1:0-74458 GCA_004027555.1 Craseonycteris thonglongyai
AAACTTTCCTGTTTTCCCCAACTCACCAAATCAATCAATGCCTTTTTACTACATTGTACTTTCTTATAAAATTATATGAGAAGCATAAAGTCCACATATATATAAGGAAATGATAAATTATTGTATAATATACAAATTATGTAAAAAAATACAATTCTATAGCATATATTTAACTTTTAGTTATGACATAGATTAAACATCTAACAATTCAGCCTGCCATCTTAAAAAGTAGAATGATTTAAACAATCCATTTATAATTAAAAATGGGAAGTTTGATCTAATACCTTCTTTATGCCTATACAAGTACTCAAAATCATACCAGTAGGTGGGGGAGAAGGGTGGGGCCAGCAACTATACGGTGATGGAAAGAAAACTGACTCTAGGTGGTAAGCACACAATTCAATACATAGATGATGTAACGTAGAATTATACACCTGGAACCTATGTCATTTTTACCAACCAATGTCACTTCAATAAATTTTACAGTAAAAAAGAATAGAATAATCAGTGGAATGATTTTTCTTTTATTGTTAAATTTATTGGGGTGACATTGATTGAGATCAAGTACATTGTTTCCAGGTGTACAATTCTACATTACATTGTCCACATTGCATTATGTGCTCACCACCCAGAATCAGCTCACTTTCCATCACCACATATTTGATTTCCCCTCCTTACTCCCCCGATTATTCTTTTCTTAAACAGAGCAACATATAAAAATCTGAAGACAGGAATGCCAGCATAGCTCAGCAGGTTGAGCACTTGCCTTGCAACAGCAAGGTCGAAGGGCGAATCCCAGCCCTGGTCCCTGACAACCCATATGCTGAATTGCAGTGCAACTGGTAATCATTGGGATGGTGGCGAAAGTTCTTGCTTCCAGTTTGATTCCGATCCCATGGGCCCCACATCCATCTGTGTGGAATGAAACTATGTCACAACTTATGATGTACAACTATGGAGACTGCTCAGGACCCTCCCCACTTCTCTTTCTCACCTTCTCTCAAACAATAAAATAAATCTTTAAAAAAAATTGGAGACATCATTAAGGACTGAAGTCAAGAATTTGAGTACGTAATACAAATCAACTAGCTTTGCAGTCTACAAGTACTCTATGCCTCATCCACATACAAGCCAAGTTAAAGACTTAAGCTGTTAAGAAACAAGACTATCATAACCACTGGTTTTAGAAAATGTTTTCAGAGCCTAAGTAGAATGGTCACAGATTATTTTTTTTTAAGTTTCACATATAAAACACTTATTATATACCAAAAACTGGTAGATATGCATTTACACGAATGTCTTCATCACCGTCAGAAAAACAAAAAAACACACAAAAAAATTCACTATTTAGCTGGAACTCACTACTTTCTCCTTTGGCTATTACAAAAAAAAAAATTCTCTGCTTCATGCAGAATTATTCGGTAACATACCACCAAAGGTTCTGTTCTTTCTCTTGAAACACATATACAACACACAGGTTTTGTGATCTGATTTATAAAATTCTTTTTCTTATTCAACTATATAGATAGGTAAGCAAGTAAAAATAGTACCAAATACTGTAACTAAAAAATTTTTGCTTTTCAAGTCTCACTCCAAATACTTCATACCACCTACTAATTAGCCATCTTTGGTCAATTCCTTATTATTCTAGTGTTCACAATCTAAGAACTAGTCTTCTTTAGTAAAATTCCTTTTGTTCACCTTTTCCCTACCAAATGTTGAACAGTGGAAAGTTCCAACTTTTGAAACTCTAGAATGAGGTTATAATTGGGGGCAGAGGAGAATACCTGACAGTAAGTAGTTGCTTGTTTTTCTCAATCCACTTAAGCTCCCACAGAGCCCCAAACACTTAAGTTTCGACATGAACTTCATACTTCCATCTATAAAACTTGCTTTAAGCTTCAAACTTTCCAGCTGTAGAAAACCTTAAAGTATTGCCTTAAAAAGGCAACATGATTATCAAACTAAAAAGTTTAATAGCATAAAATAATGAGGTATTATCATCAATCATACAATAAGAGCTAACAGCAGTACTACTTATTAACATAAATTATAATTAAGTTAAAGATGTGATTTTACTGTGAGAACAACTGTAAGTATTGGTTTCTGGCTACAAAAGGTAAGCATTATTCGTAAATAGATTTCTTTAAAGATCCTACTAGGATCTTTAATGTCTAGCTTTTCTGCTCCTATCCTATCCTGCCAAAAGCTTTGACTGATCTTTGGGGTACAGTGACTCAGGGTCCCAAAAATGTGGCTTATGTAGTCAGAAGGCAGAACGTGCCCTACAAGGCGCTTAGAAGTTTTATTAACAGAGTGTGTATTACATTCTCCCAATCTTCTTGCGGCTACCGTTGAGCCCCTTCCATTTCCAGTCGTCTCACCCACACTGATTTCCAGCTCTCGGGGGAAGTAAGGGCTTCAGACTTAATCTCCTCCTAAATCAAGGTGGAGAGGCCCATATTTTCTCTCCCGTCGAAAGGCATCCGTCAGAGAAACGTTCAGTCTAATTAAAATCCCGCACTGCTCCACCCAACAGGTGGGAAGATGGAAGGAATGGACAGCTGGGCGGCCAGGCCGCAAACACGGCGGGAGAGGGAGGCCGCGCGGCCCAAGTGCGGCCTAAAGCAGGCAGGTCCCCACATGCCCACCATATCACTCCCGTCTGCCAATGCCAAAGCGCCCACCCCAACTGACCTGACGATGTATGCGACTCAATGCCATGAGCCGCAGTCCGGGGCAACCGAGCCGAAAATGGCACTTCCACCGTCTGTCTCAGATTCGACAGCCGCCCCAACGCCGCCGCCAGCACCAGCGTCGCCTCATCGAGAACGCGGCGCGCATGCGTCAGTGTGCCAGGAGGCGCAGGAGTCACGTGGTTGCGCTCGCGCCGGCCAGGCTCTCCGCGGAATCCAGAGGACCCCGCCCCCCCCCCCCCCCCCCCCCCCCCGCGAGCACGGAAGGCGGGCCGTTGCTCCTACCCGGTTTTCGCCCTTCTAGGAGGACGTCCCGAGATCTAGAAGGCCAAAGAAAAATGTTGTGTTTGAGGAGGTAATCTGAGGTTTCCCAACAATTGCCCAGCATTTACCCCCCAATATCAAAATGGTATGGATTCTGGGTCCACCCAGGTTACCGGAAGGGGAAGCAATGGTGGAGTTAGGGGCTTAAGGAACTGATTATTAAAGGGTTATGTTGTAAAATTATCCTCTTAAAAAAAAGGGATACTGAGTTGTGTTGACAATCTTAGTAGTCCTCTTTAGTTGTATTCTTATTCTCACTTGAAAGCATTTTTTTTTTCCTCTCAAATCTGGCTTGTTTTTGTTACAAGATTCCTGAGTTCACCCATCACTTACCACGCACTCCTTTGTTAAAGGTTCAGCAGTATCCTCCTTTGGAATGTACTTCCAGAAATAATTCTCTGCAAGATGCTTCCTGTCCACAATCCTGTTAATCATAAATCTCCTCAATAGCACATTTGCTTCCAAATACCAAAATCTATCTTCTTACCACCTACCTTTCACTTTCATCAAATTGCATCTAGTTTGAAGCTTTCCCTTTCCGACCCTCCAAGCTCAGTTTTTTGGATTTTCTGACACTGCAGCCTAACTTTTCACTGTTTAACCAGCAACTTTTAGTTATTTACTATAGGAAGGAGTAGTAAGGGCGTGATACATTGGGAAGACAAGTGGAGTTTGCCACAGGCACTGTCATTCAGCAGCTCTGAATGCCACCGCGCCTTCCCTCCTTTTCTGGGTCTTTCAACCTTTCCTAAAGTGATCTCAAATTTTTCATCACTCTCCACCCAGCCAAACGTTTTGCGAAAATCTGCTTCTTCAAATTTATTTTCTTCTTTCAGGTTCCTGGTTTCCCTAGACTAAGGTGTCTAAGAGGCATAGGATGTTTTTATAACAAAAACCAATAATTTTTTAAATGGTATTCACAATTATTTGTTTTGAAGTTTAAATATTTTATTAGAGTGCATAACAAAGGTAATTATATAAATTAAATACCATAGAAAATTTCTATCAGTCATTTACATTTTTATTCGGTGTAGAATAACATAATAAAATGATCATTTATATGAAACAAAAAGGAAAAAAACGTGACAGAATTATAGTAATAAACATTAGTCACCAAATGCACGGAGTACCCATGAAAATTAAAGAATCTTCTATCATTGTCAGTGTGATTTCTGTTGTTGTGCAGAAGACAGATGAATCACATCAGGTTTCTATTTTGTTGTTTTTAACATTACACAAGCTGCACTTGAGGCATCAGTTAAATTACTCCTAAAATGGGACTTGACTAGGTTCATAATTGAAAATAATGATTCACATGAGTGAGTAGAGGAAAATATCGAGAGTATGGCCACGGCTACATTTTTCAGACACTGAAAATTTTCAGGCAAGGAATTCCATGTTTTCAGAACTGTCCCCCTCTTTTCCATATGACCCAACATCTATCTATTGGTATAAATTTACAGTTGGTGTCAACCAAAGCAAGTAATACAACAGAAAAATCCTCCTTATAATTAAAAAAACGTATAGGGCGCTCTTCTTTGTCTTCCCATCTGCAACTTAGATCAATTTCAGTTGTTATTTGGACCCTGTAATCTAAACTCACTGTGAAATTGCCCTTAGCGCCCTCCCAGCTCCGCATGCCGAAATAATTGCTCCGCGTGCCACCTTGGGCACGCGTGCAACAGGTTCGCCACCCCCGGCCTATGCCAAAGGATTATTTCACAAGATTCAGCCCCTCCGCCCACAGGTTAACCTAAGGTGACCAGAATTTAACATTGGTAAAGCGGGACACCATTGACCGGGGGGGGGGGGGTTCTTGATTAAAAATTTGGTCTATCTCCTGCCGTTCCCTAGCTTGTCGTGCATTCTTTCCAAAAATCGGGACTTTTTTAAAACGTGGCTGGACGCGGGACAAATAGTTAAAAATCGGGACTGTCCCGCCAAAAGCGGGACGTCTGGTCACCTTACCTAGACCCTGAATTGTAAATAGTCACTTAACCACTTCTCAAATTACCCTGATGTTGATATGCCATCTGTTTCCTTCTGGGATCCTGACTAATAAAAGAGCAAAAATCTTCTTGTGATACCTAGTGCTATCACAACTTTTCTGGGCTCTTCCGTACAAGTTTCCTGTTTTTCTCTTCAAAATGTAAAATGCAGTGAAAAAGTGCATAAGATACAACATGGCTTACCATATTTGCTGAGTATATTTGCTCTAGGGAATGGAATTTGTTCATTTACATTATGAATTAATCACTAAAACTGTGGTGACTCTTGTGTTAGAAACATTTAAATTCCTGTATTTAGTGTAACTCACCTGTAAATATGTATCTATAGAGTGCTAGGTACATTCCCTTCACCAAGAATTTAAGAAGTACACAGGTGAGGGGCCATCAGCATCTTTGAAAACTACTATAGTGGTTGTTTTCTTTGGCTGGGAATGCTACAGTTGTAATAGGTGCCATAATTTCAGTAGTGATACAGATTCCTAGATGGCAGAGAACTCAATTATGAGAGGCAAAGAGGCATATTTAGGATAATAGGGAGCAGGGTCTTGTGATAATTAAATGGTCTGACCAGCAGGGATATTTAGCAATATCTAATTAATCATGAGACCAAAGTAGATGTATAAAATACTAAAGTCTTAGTTATTTTGCATTTAAAAAAAAATTTTTAATTAATTTTTATTTTTGACAGAGAGAGAGAGAGATACAGAGACAGAGAGAGAACTAAACTGGGGGAGCTCCCAGTTCAGCATATGGTTCCGCACGGGCCAGGGCCAGGATTCGATCCCCGCCAGGGCCAGGATTCGATCCCCGGTCGATGGCGCTGCAAAGTGAGCACTTAACCCACTGAGCCATCCCAGCTTCCCCTATTTTGCATTTTAAAAATCCCCCTATACTACTGAAGGGAATCACAATCTCTTAACTAGGATCCCCTGAGATGAGAGCAAATAACCCTAAAAAAGGATTGTGCAATAATATCATTATGAATATTCTTCCCATTGAAACTGAGGGTCCTTATGACTTTGATTAAATTTACTTTTAAATCCAAACTCTAGAGATCATCTCCATCTCTCTCTCTGACCCCTCACCCCCACCCAGCCCTCTTCCTGAGACTTAGCCTTCCCCTGGGTAATCTCAGCAACTCCGAGACAGCAGAAGACAGTAGCTGGGATCTGACATGGTCTGGACCTCTGTAAGGCTAAAAATAACATCTTGACCTAAGTTATGTTTCAATTCTTGACTCCTAAGGTGGAATGATCCCCTGGCTATTTTCCCATGAGCTGAACAGAGGGATTTCAGAACATACTTCAGAACTGTCCTCAAGACCTGATGATTCACTACTTTTACCTCACCTCTGACCAATCAGACCCCAACATGACCCCAGACCCTTATGATTTTGCCATATATAATCTGTAACCTACATGCCATTGGGGAGCTCAGGCTTTTGAGCATTAGCTTCCTGTTCTTCTGCATGGCGCCATTCTTAAGAGTTAATATTTCTCCACTGCAATTCTCAGTGTTGAGTGTTTGGCTCTTTCTGTTCTATAACACTATCCCTTCAAAGAGACCTTTGGATACTTATCAAGGTAACTTCACACTGGGAAAAAATGCGCTGATTTTTCAGAATTATTGGACACTGGTTTTATTTATTTTATTTTTATTTATTTATTTATTTTTGAGAGAGAGAGAGAGAGAGAGAGAGGGAGAGAGAGAGAGAGAGAGAGAGAGAGAGAACTGAACTGGGGGAGCTCCTAGTTCAGCATATGGTTCCACACGGGCTGGGGCTGGGATTCGATCCTCGGTCCCCGGTGCTGCAAAGTGAGCGCTTAACCCACTGAGCCATCCTGGCTTCCCCTAGTTTTAAACTAATATCAATTCCAGGGGCATAGAATGCCATCATAGTTCATCAAACAGAGTGGGTGGGAGCTTTAGATTATAATAGAATGTAGGTTGGATCACTCATATCCATTCACACTACCTTCTCTATTATCTTCCTCTACTACTGAGACTAGGATTAATCATTTCTCAACCTCCCTTGAATCTAAGCATGACTAAAGAGATGTAGGTATAAACTACATATGAAGGGCCTTCTTTCCTAAAAAAGCAAAAACAAAGCCTCACTAGTGAAATTCACTAGTATTACAAATGTCATTAAATGCTGACTCCTTTATCTTCCAAACCTGTCATCAATTCAGTTCAGACCTACCACCAGAATATTGTTCAGATCCATTCTTTTCTCACTACTTCTACTATAGTTTAAACTTTTACTATATAGTCTGGCTAAGCCCTAGGTAGATCCCTATACTTCTATTAAACTTGATGTAATCTCCTAATTTTTTCAACATATCACACAGGCAGACCAGCATCAACCCTTTAGGCTGGTTTAATGAAACCCATTTGCCACAGGTGGGCTTTGGAACAGTTTTTCCAAATTGATATCGTTTCCTATATCCTTTCCTTCTCCATCCAACTATCCCTCTGTTCCTGGTTAATAATTTTAAACATACCATTTCCAGTCGTGAAAACATTGCTTCCCGTCTCCACAATAAATTTCGAACTTAGATCACTCACCATTTTATTCAAGTACTATTTATTTAGCATCCAGTATAGGTCACGGTACTACTCTAGACATAGTGGTGGAAAGAGAAGTTATTCAAGATTGGCCATAATTTGGTATCACATCATTCTGTCTTCATTTTACATATTTCACATCCTCCATACTCCAGTATTTTTTTTTAATTTTTTTTATTGTTTTTGACAGAGAGAGGGAGAGAGAGATACAGAGACAGAGAGAAAACTGAACTGGGAAAACTCCCCAGTTCAGCATATGGGTCCTCACGGGTGGGGGCCGGGATTTGATCCCTGGTCCCCGGCGCTGCAAAGTGAGCGCTTAACCCACTGAGCCATCCCGGCTTCCCCTATTTTTTTTTTTAAATTACTACTTTTCTAAATCTGCAATTTAATACTTTTGAGTCTCTGCTTATCTCACTGTTCTGCCTGGAAGAATTTAAGTATGAATTAAATTCTCTTTTACAGTACACATTGAGACTATAAATCATTAATGGTAATATCACAGTGCTTGGTTTTGCCTTTGCTTGACATATTAAGCCAGCTAGCTAGCAATGAAATAAGTAAGCTTAGCTTATTCTAACACTAAAGATTTCAGTAGGGTTTCTGCTCATCCTTCTTCATCTTCATTTGCTGCTGGGAATATTACCTCTGGATAATTTGAGCCTTACAAATGTGTTCTAAAACATAATCCCATTTTAACTTTATACATCACAACTCCAGCATATATGTAAGATTTGGCAGGTAATAATAAAACTAGGTTCCAAATTCATGCTTTTAGAATCAAAGTCATTCGCTTTTATAATAGCTTTATACCTTTATAATAGCTTGCTTTCCTCACTTATCTCCCATCTAGTCATCAGTCTACCTCAGCACTTGCTGGTATTTACATCTTTTTTCCATATTTCTTTCTCTTCACATTACCTTTATTTTCAAATTCTCTTCAGATTACCTTCACTTATTGTAATTTAATTTTCATTACCCACAGTTTATCACCATTAACATGTTGGTGATATAACTCCAGTTCTTTCTGTATTCATATATGAGGGCTATCTGGAAAAAGTCCAGCCGTAATTGCCTCTATTTTTCGTATTACATGGCTGGATATTTTCTGGATAGCCCTTATATATTTGGTCAACAGAGACACTGCACTTATTTTTTAGTCAGGCTCTTTTTCTTTAACACAGTATGAACACTGTGCTGTGATTAAAGCATTTCACATTTAATGACTATATGATATGGATTCCATTGGGTAAATATCCCATTAAAATATTTTTCTCTTATTTTTAGTCACAGTGCTAGTGGGGTTAGACATTTAAATATATATATATATATATATTTTATATCTTTTTATATTTATAGAGAGTAATTATTTTATCTTCAGTGCATATTTATTTCTATTTTACTTTTGACAGATAGAGAGAGAGACAGAGACAGCTAGAGAACCGAACTGTGGGAACTCCCCAGTTCAGCATGTGGGTCCTGCCTGGGCCGGAGCCGGGACTCGATCCTCGGTCCTCGTGGCCTCAAAGCGAGCGCTCAACCCGCTGAGCCGTCCCGGCTTTCCCGGGTTAGACATTTATAATGACTACTTATAAATAACCCTTTATTCCAATTTACTCAGGCCTTCAACTTTTCTTTAGTTCTTTCAATCAGTGATCAATCTCTCCAAGTCTTTGTTGACTTCTGAATTGATAATAGCTTTTTTTTTTTTTTTACAACTTTACTATTTTTTGAATGTTAAATGTATTGGGGTGACATTGGTTGAATTGGTTGGTAAAAATTACATAGGTTCCAGGTGTAGTTTCACATTACACTGTTGTATGTTGCATTTTGTACTCACCACCGAGAGTCAGTTCTTTCCATCACCATATATTTGATGCCCCCTCCCTGCTGCCCAACATACGATAACAGTTCTTGATAACAGAGTGCTCAATATCGAGAAATTACTAAAATAAGAGAAAATCTTTAAGGTGTGGAACTCTGTTACATTACACTTATTTTCTTTATAATGAATGAAAGCACAGAGATTATGTGAAGTAAAGTCTCCACCTTACTAGGAGTGATTGTATTTAGTGTTCCTTTTCAATGTAAAATTAAGACTACATCTATTTAAATTAAGGAATAATTAAGCTTATATATAGATGGTCTCTTTTGCATTTGTAATTTAAAAGTTCCTTATCCAACAATCAATCAATGCAAACTTAAGGCACCTTTCTAATGACACAAGATCAGTGGTCAAAATTAATACTTGGAATGTTTAACTATGATTTCAACGATGCATATTGTAAAGGGTTGAAGCAAAATTTAATGATGATTTGATTTCTTATATAACTGAGAGTAAAGAGTCTAAACCATGTGTTGGCAAAGTATTCCAGAGGCCTGCCTGTTTTTGTTTGGTCTAAGCTAAGAATTTTTAAAAATTTTTAAAAGGTTGTAAAAAATAAAACAGAAAACAAAGAATATGCCACAATTAGTGGCTTACAAAGCCAAACATACTTATTTGTGACCTTTCCAGGAAAAGTCTGACTTCAGACCTTAACTATAGGAACAGAATAAAATACACTTAGGGAGATAAGTAGTTTAAAAGTATATATGTAACTATAAAACACTGCATATAAATAGAAAAATTAACCAACTCTTTACTCTCTTTTCAGCTTCTTCTTTTTTAAATATATTTTTATTTATTTATTTTTATTTTTGACAGAGAGAGAGATACACAGAGACAGAGAGAGAACCGAACTGGGGGAGCTCTCAGTTCAGCACACGGTCCCCAAGCACAGGCCGGGGCCGGGACTCAATCCCTGGTCCCCGGCGCCGCAAAGTGAGCGCTCAACCCACCAAGCCATCCCGGCTTCCCCAGCTTATCTTCTAATAGCATTAAAAACTAATTTTTCCCCTCAGAAGTCGTAGATTAATAACAGACTCACAATTTAAAAAGCAAACAAATATATTAAAAGCTGGTCAGTGACAAAAGAAGTGAAAAATAATGAAAATAGTCCACAATTATAATACAGTGATCATAAACTATAACAAAAAAAAACAACAGAATTTTAGTGCAAGATGGGACCTTAAAAATCATCTAGTCCAGCCTTTCCATTTTAGAGATGAGAAACTGAGGATTAGAGGATGCCAGAATAGCTCAGCAGGTTGAGCACTTGCCTTGCAACCATGAAGTCTGGGGATCAAATCCCAACCCATGCATAACCATATGATCAACTGTGGTGCAACTGACTTGGAGGTTAAGGTTCTCGTCTCCATGTGGGAGGCCCCCAGTTTGGTTCCTGCCCAGTGTGGCCCCAGATCCACCTGTGTGGAATGAAACTATGTCACAACTACTGATGTATAACAGAGACTGCTCTGGGTTCTTCCCACTTCTCTCTCTTTCTCTCACCTTCTCTCCAACAATAAAATAAATCTTAAAAACAAAAACTGAGGACTAGATCTGGCAAGTGACTTGTACAAAGGTCACAGAGCTGCTTTCCTATAAATTTAGAACAATAACCAGGTCAATAGAGATAGGTCGATATTATATCAAGTATATCTGTATATCTAGTAAAAGTGATTGGTCAATATTATATTTTTTCCCATTTTAATATATATTCAAGTTGGAAAAAATATGACACTTCTCACACATCTACAGAAATAAATTCTTTTATTTTATAACATTCCTTTTCTTTTTAAAGATGCTTACAGTACTTGTAGCCCAAGAATTCTGAGAAAAGCTATAGAACATCTGGCACTATTTTTGAGAATTACACAACTGGGCAGCAAAATAACACCTTTATAAATGTCGGCATAAAGAAATAATATTTAGTGTTAGAACAAAAAATAGGAAAGTTACATTCAACACGTTTTCTTTAACGTGCATTTAAAATGCTTAAATGTCTCCTAAAACTTTGGTCATCATGCTTTATTGTAACTTGTTAAATTTCACAATTATGTAGATGATTAAACCCAAGTGGTAAGCAAATATATCACATTAATACAGAACAGCAAAAACAAGCTAATACTGCACAATCATATTAGTGGACTGATTTGAGAAATAAATGTTTTTCACAAATAGCACACAAACCTTTGTGATAACATAGTTCAATGACTTTTCTTCCACTTCATAAAATAAGACTGAGTAATGAGACGTAGCAGAACATGATTACATAATAAAAAGTATATTTTTAAGTATACATCTAATTGTACATTTAGGGCAAAAAATTGTGGTTTCTATAGGATAGTGCAAATGAGAACTTTTCTCAAAAATATTAAAACTGGATTCATTCCATGTACCTCAGATTTCAGGAATATTAATTATTTTAGGTTTTTGTGCGATAGGTACAAGTGGTAAGGTATTGATAAAGGGCAGCTGTGCATTCATAGGCTGCACTAAAAATAGCCATTGACTTAATTTGCTGAATGAAAAGTGCAGGCACTGAAAATGTAACTTCAAAAAAAAGTTCCACTTGTCATCATGTAAACAGTTTTGTTTATCATACCATATTTCATGGAAGATTCATAATTCATTTCAAATTGTCATATCGAGCAATTCTTCTAAACTCTTTTTGATATGTGGTGGTTGAGATGCAGCCTGATTTAACAGGTTCTGGCCCATCTGTGCAAAAAGTGCTTTTGATAATTTAGCTGTGGCTGTTCGTATATTTCCTCCAGCTCCAGGCAGAGAGCCACTATTTGTCATGTTCCCTAATAGATGCCATAAAACAACCAACACTTTCTGTTCTGTGGCATGAGGCTTCCTTTGATAGAGTTCCATAACAATATCTGAAACACAAAAATATAATAAACATTGAGGACTGTAAATAAAATAATTCAAGTTTTGCTAATTAAAAAGCATATAAAATTATACTAAACTCTTTACATGCCATTTTTCTAAAATGTTAGGGTATGCATCTTAAAAGAAGTAGGTCAGAAACTTTCCTCCCAAAATTGGGATCTTCAAGTATTAGAATTCCATATATGATGATGAAGTCAGGCAAAACTAGTAAAGACAGAAATCAAACCCAAAATTCATCTCAATGTTTTCCAAATGCAATTAATTAAAAAGTCATACATTTTGACTCATGAACCTTTTATCAAACATATAATTTGTAATAGAAGTTTTCTATATGTTCCTACTAGCAGGAAGACTAAACACTTACAGGGGGAAAAAAGGATAAAATTATTTTTATAAAGTTTTCAGAGTAAAAATCTTAAAAGGTCCTCTTGTTGACTATCATACAATTTATTTCTACTTCATGGATAATGATACTGAATTTGGAAGCTATACTAAAAGTAAAATTTGGGGATGCTGGGATAGTTCAGTGGTTGAATTCTTGCGTTGTAATTGCAAGATCCAGGGTTAGAGTCCCAGCCTCAGCCTGTGCAACCCAATATGTTGAACTGTGGTGCATCTGGTAACCACTGGGATGGCTTAGCAGTGAAGGTTCTCGCCTCCCACACTGGGGAGGCCCCAGTTCGATTCCACCCTCATGGTCCCACATCCACCTGTGTGGAATGAAACTGTGAAAATGTGCAACTGTGAAGACGGTTCTGGGTCCTCCCTACTTCTCTCTTTCTCTCCCCTTCTTTCAAACAATTAAAAAAAAAAGAATTAATACCCACCAGTTTATCTTTCATTAATGTAACACTTCTTTAGAAATAATTTAAAAATATTTACCAGCAAGCTTTTCAGTCATATCCTGTTTTGCTTTTCCATTTAAAAACTGAGCTTTTGTGCAAAATGGCTGTAGAAGTAAGTAATTGTCTAAACAAAAAGAACATGAGACACTTGTTTAGAGTTATAAGATCTGTTATTTTCCATTACATAGCACTGAAAGGAAAAAATATGCAAATGATTGCAAATGTGTTTAGATTTTTTCATCTACCTAGTTAATCACTATTTAAAATTCTCTATAAAACCTTAACTGAGTAATGTTCTTATAGCAAATGGTAAATAAAAATACATCAGAATATTAAAGGAGTTATCATATGGTATAAAAAGGAAAAGGAATCGCCTATCTCCTAGGTCTCTTATTTTAAATATTACATAGGTTTATCAAAAATCAGAAAAAAAGAATTCCTTTCTGGGAGTAGTTTTTACCTCTACTGATTTTTCACCACAAAGATTTCCGTGGTGTTACTCTTTATAGTCACATCCAGACCCTCTTTCTTAACCACTGCTAAATCACCAATCTGATTTCCATCTGTGTAATTCTATCCTTGTAAAATGGTTATACAAATGGAATTCTATAATATGTGACCTCTTGTGACTGGCTTTTCTCACTCACATAATGCCCTTGAGATCAATCCAAATTGTGCTGTGTGTCAACAGTTCATTCCTTTTTTTATTATGCAGTATTCTATGGTATGAATGTATCAGTTTGTTTCACTATTAACCCACTGAATTACATGTAGGTTACTCCAGTTGTAGGCTATTACAAATAAAGTTGCTATTAACAATTGTGTACAGGTTTTTTTGAATGGACAGAAGTTTTTATTTCTCTGGTATAAATGCCTAGGAATGAAATTGATAGATTATATGGTAACTGAATATTTAATTTTTAAAGAAACTGCCAAACTATTTTCTAGAGTGGCCATACCATTTTATTTACATTCTCACCACCATTTTATTTACATTCTCATCAGCAATGTCTGAGATATCCAGTTTCTCTGTAACCGTGTTAGTATTTGTTGTCATTATTTTTTATTTTAGCTCTTCTAATACTTGCTATAGACTGAACATTTGTGTTCCCCTCCAAATTCATATGTTGAAACCCAATCCCCAATGTGATGATATTAGGAGGTAGGGCCTGTGGGATGTGATAAGCCATGAAGGTAGAGACATCATGAATGTGATTAGTGTCCTTAAAGAGGTCCTAGAGACCTCCCTTACTCCTTCTGCCATGTGAGATGGCACAACTATGAACCAGGAACTGGGCCCTCACCAGATACTGAATCTGCTAGCTCCTTTATCTTGCACTTACCAGCCTTCAGACTCGTGAGATGTATTTGTTGTTTTGAAGTCATCCAGACTTTGGTAATTTGTTATAGCTGCCCTAAAAGACTAAGACTCTTGTGTAGTGATCAAGGTCTAAATTTGCATTTTCCTAATACCTAGTGATGATGAACATGTTTTCATATCTTTATGTGCCATTCATAAATTCTCTTTGGTAAAATGTTTTTTTCATGTCTTTTACCCATTTTGTAATTGGACATTTTGTTAAATACTGTTTTGAGAGTTCCTTATATCTTAAATATGAGTTCTTTGTCACATATAAAGTTTGCAAGTATTCTGTCCCAATCTGTAGTATGTCACTTTAGCCACTTAACAGGGTCTTTTGCACAGTAAATGTTTTTGATATAGTCCAACTTATCGACTTTTATGAATTATGCTTTTAGTGTCATGCTAACAACTCTTTACCAAGCCCCAAGGTCCTGAAGATTTTCTCCTATGTTATCTTCTAAAAGTTTTACAGTTAGTTTTTTGTTTAAATCTATAATCCATTTTGAGTTAATTTTGTATGAGATCTGACATTAAGGTAGAAAAAACAAACTGAAAAGTCTAAGATAAAGGAAGAGAAAGTAAATTTAATGGGATAACATTTAATCACTAAAAGTAAATAAAAATGCTACTAAGTAAATAAAATTGTATGACAACATTAAATGACAAAAATTGAATAGCTAGGATTTCAGCATTAAAAAAAATATGTAGAATCAGAAAGTACAAAAGTAAAGTCAAAGAAACTGAAGAGCCAAAGTAAGATTTCTTACCTACATGCTGACTCAGTGCCTGAAGAACATTTGTGGCAGCAGTATAGATGCCTGGATTCTTGGAATTCAGATTGTTATCTACTATAGCTGGAATTAGCATGTTGATTATAGGAGATAAATTGTCTCTAAGCAAAGGAATCATTTTATGCATTGTTTCTAGAGCCACCAGATTTACTTTACTATTGGAATCATGAAGTCGAGATTTAAAAGCATCAAAAATCTGAAATTAAAATGGTAAATTATTTAAAGTGAAATACTGTTTATAGTTATTACATTTGAATTTCCTTTGGCATTTAATAGTATTTCCTGTTTAGTATACTATTTAAACACACACACAGGCACACACTCTCTCTCTTAGTTAACTTGAATTTAGGAAACAGATACTTTATAAAAATTTGGATGATAAATCTAAGTGTCAAATTTTCTAACAGCAAAAAGAGAAGGCTTCAAAAATTACTGAAAAAGACATCCTAATAAATTAAGGTTGAGAAGTTTGGCTCAGTAGGCAGATGATTGACTTACGTACTGTAAATGTGATAAAAATGCTGTTTTCTGGAAATACAGGTTAGCTTACCTAACTCTAAGAGCTTAAGAGGGAAAGCTGGGATGGCTCAGCAGGTTAAGCGCTTGCTTTGAAGTCCCAAGGACCGAGGATTGAATCCTGGCTCGGGCCCAGGCGGAACCACATGCTGAACTGAGGAGTGCTTCCCGAATGCGGTAAGGCCCCCAGTTCAGTTAAAAAAAAAAAAAAAATCACAAGTAAGAACTTAAGAAAAGTTTCTATTTTTACTTATTTGTAGCAGTAGACATGTATGTTTTACTGAGGATATTTCAGTTTAGGTTTCTTATGAAAATTTTGGATGAAATTTCTGTGCTAAATTTTTATTATTGTTTCTTAACTCGATTACATTAACAATTATTCCTTATTCTTAAGAATTCTTAACTTCTATAAATAAAATTTATAATAAAGTTAAGGCTAAGTAATTCTTAAGTCATGTCAGGTGAGTAAAGAGCTAATCCTCTGAGGCTGAGACTATTAACTAATAAATCCTTACATACACACACATATACATGGAATATGAAAAATAGAGGCACTTATAGCTGGATTTTTTTCTGGACAGCATACACACACACAATTATTATATATCTATATGTCTGTCTATCTATCTATCTATGTAATTTTTTTAGAATAATCTTCCCAAGAGATTTATTTTCATTCAACTGATATCATAAAGTGTAACTTTCTGTTTCCCATGACATGATAATGTGGTACTTTTCTTCTGAATATTAAAAGACATCAGTCATCACGGAAATAAGGAGTAGGTACAGTATGTTTGCCAAGTTTAATGCACATAATAAAAATTTAAAATGAAATATAATAAATTACTAATGGAATTAAACTACAATGAATCATAAATAACCTATGTTCTAATACCACTAATATTTATTACTGTCTCTCCATTGCTTCTTGTTTTCCTAAAGGTAGATATTTAAATTTAGATGTCTAAACCTACATATGAAAAATTTTAATATCTATTCTAAAGTAATACCAAGTCTCTTAAATCCTCTACTTTTAAAATATTTATTGATTCACTCAACATGTATTTACTGAATGACATGTTCCAAGAGCTTTTAAGAACTTACCATGTAGTGAGAGGATTCATATAAATAAGCAGTTATTTTCTTACCTTTTTTCCAATTACTTTGAATTGTTTTAAAATGTTTTTAAAGAGCAAAACCTAAGCAATCCATTCTTTTCACTATGTTTATTTCAACACTTTAAAATAATATATAAAGTACTAGGATTTAGGGCAACATTTTATACTAATAAACTTTAGTAGTCATAGTTTGAAATTTAATTTTGACATGTCCTTACCTTCACAATGTTTCCAACAATAAGCTCTTGATTGTTTTCAGTATCTGATAGAAGCTGCTTAATCCCACTAATTCGATCACGAAAGTCTTTTGCATTTAATAAACCTGTTATGACTTTAATGTACTCAGTACTTTCTAAGGAATTACGGGGAATGGATTTTCTGGTGACTTCACGAATTTCAGTTACCTCACTAAAGCAAAAGAAAGGTCAATTTAATTTCATTATTAATTTCCTATTAAAGACACAAATATAATAACTGTTTCATTATTATATGACATAAAACATATTATATATGTTCATGTTTTAAAAATTCACAAAATGAGCTAACCCATAGCCACAATATCTGTGTTGGGACCCACAAGAGCTCCTCTGGTTTGAAGATTTGCTAGAACTCATATGTAGTTTTATGCAGGAAACAAAACAAAATCAGCAAAGGGGAAAGGCACAAAGGCACATGGGTCAAAGTCTACTAGAGGAAACTAGATATAAGTCTCCAAGGGTCCTTTCCCAGTGGAGTCACACAGTGGAAATTTAATTCTTCTAGCAACAAATTTTGACAACATGTGTGAAATGTTGTCTACAAATGAAGCTTATTAGTTAGTGCCAGGGTTTCTATTGGACTTGGTCATGGTCCTTTGTCTAGGAAGTACCAAAATTCTCCAAAGCAAAGCAGGACTTTAGGATAAACCATACTGTTTGCTGAAATAATTTAGGCACAGTACACTATGCTTATTAGTTAGGGAATGATAGAAATGCTCTTGAAATCATAATACCCAGATGCCAGCTATGGAATAACCATCAAGCAGGCCTTTGTAAGGACTACAGATTCAGGTCTGCCTGCTATGTTAACTCTTTTGTACAAAATGTCCATGTGAACATGCAAGAAAAAATAAAAAATTTGAGACCAGCAGGATTTATTATTTCAATGACTTAGTTTTAGTTTCACAATGGTTTTTTGTTTTTGTTTTTAGATTTATTTTTATTGTTTTTTGACAGGGAGAGAGACAGAGAGAAGGGGGAGGGCCCAGAGCAGTCTCCACAGTTGACAGCATTAGTTTTCCATATAGTTTCACTCTATAGGTGGGCATGGAGCTACGCAGGGCAGGAACTGGGCCGGGAGCCTCCCCCCATAGGCCCCGGCAAGAACTGAACTGGGGGCACACCCCAGTTCAGCATATGGGTCCACCTGGGTTGGGGCTGGGATTTGATCCTGGGCTCCGGGGCTGCAAAGCAAGTGTTTAACCCACTGAGCCATCCCAGCTTCCCCCACAATGTTTTCCATTGCTGTAAAAGGGTGACTCAATGTGGCAGATGGTGATTCCTTTGAAACTAGAATCCTACAGATTGACAGGTCTTAAAGAGAATGGTAACAACTGCCAGTTACCACCATTTCACTGACTAGCTCAGCATTAAAGTTGCCATAGGAGCAGTGATATAATGAATGACTCAGAATCATAAGAGTAGAAATACATAAAAAGAAAAAAAAAAAAGTGAAAAATTAAAGTTGATATGGGATAGTGATCTAAAAATGCAGATCCTAGCTGTATTTATTAATTACTTTTATTTAAGTAAATAAATATGAGGTTAATTTTTGAAACGATTAGTTTTAAATAATTCTACAATGATAAAAATAAAGAATTAAATTTATATTTAAACTGAGGACTATTTGATACATAAAGGGTGAGTAAATGAAAAGGGTGAAACAGAAGACCTCAAGAAGCCATCTAATTACTAAAACATATCTTTTTTTTTTAAAGATTTATTTATTTTTTATTGTTTTTGACAGAGAGAGAGAGAGAGAGAGAGAGAGAGAGAGAGAGAGAGAGAGAGAGAGAGATACAGAGACAGAGGGAAGGGGGAGGATCCTGAACAGTCTCCATAGTTTCACATCATTGGTTTTTCCACATAGTTTCATTCCACCGGTGGGCGTGGGGCTGCACAGGGCAGGAACTGGGCTGGGGTCTCACCCCAGTGAGAACCAAACTGAGGGCACTCCCCAGTTCAGCATATGGGTCCACACGGACTGGGGCTGGGATTCGATCCTCGGTCCCTGGGGCTGCAAAGTGAGCGCTTAACCCACTGAGCCATCCCTGCTTCCCCAATCACAGCACTCTTAACTCACACCAAGCTTGCTCCTGACTTAAGAAACCTCAGCACAGTGCTTTGGGAGGCTGCTACTAATCAAATGGGACTTGACCTGGAGGCAGAATTTATTTGCAATGTCTGATTTGAAGGGAATATAAACTCAGAAAAAAGTAACCTATACTCATTTTCAGTTTGTCAATCAATCCCTGACAAACCGAGGGGAAAGAACCTAAAACATATCTTTAAAGATGACTTTTTTGTTGTTCAAAGCAGGATGGATTTGATAGTAAAATAACAGTATACCTTAGGGAGAAAAGATAATGTATCATGAAGGAACTCACCAGGTATATTAACATTAATAAAATGTATAAAAAAGAGACGACATTAAGAATGATAAAGAACATAAATGCAAATATCTTCAACAAAGTATTAGCGAACCGAATTCAATACATTAAAAGAATCAGGGGAAGCTGGGATGGTTCAGTGGGTTAAGCGCTCACTTTGCAACGCCAGGGACCGAGGATCGAGTCCCGGCCCTGGCCCGTGCGGAACCATATGCTGAACTGGGAGCTCCCCCAGTTCAGTTCTCCCTCTGCCTCTGTATCTCTCTCTCTTTGTCAAAATAAATAAATAAAAATATATTTTAAAAAATAAATAAATACATAAATAAATACATAAATAAATAAATAAAAGAATCATATACAATAACCAATTGGAATTTATTCCAGGGATGCAAAGATGGTTGCAACAGCCACAAACCGATCAATGTGACCCAATGAACAAAAATAAACAAACAAACAAACCATATGATCACCTCAATAGATGCAGAAAAAGTATTTCATAAAAATCATTATGTGGGGAAGTTGGGATGGCTCAGCAGGTTAAGCGCTTGCTTTCTAGCCCCGGAGCCTGAGGATTGAATCCCGGCCCCAACCCAGGCGGACCCATATGCTGAACTGGGGTATGCCCCAGTTCAGTTCTTGCCAGGGCCTATGTGGGAGGCTCCCAGCCCAGTTCCTGCCCTGCGCAGCCCCGCGTCCACCTGTGGAGTGAAACTACATGGAAAACTAATGCTGTCAGCTATGGATACTGCTCTGGGCCCTCTCCCTTCTCTCTGTCTCTGCCTGTCTCTCTCTCTGTCAAAAAACAAAAGAAATCTTAAAAAAAAAAAGAAATCAATATCCACTCATGATAAAAATACTCAACAGGGGAAGCCGGGATGGCTCAGTGGGTTAGGCGCTCACTTTGCGCGCTGGGGACCGAGGATTGAATCCCGGCCCCGGCCCGTGCGGACCCATGTGCTGAACTGGGGAGCTCCCCCAGTTCAGTTCTCTCTGTCTCTGTATCTCTCTCTCTCTCTCTCTCTCTCTCTCTCTGTCTGTCAAAAATAAAAAAAAAATAAATTAAAAAAAAAAAAAGTTAACAACAACAAAAAAAATGTTTAAAAAAAAAAAATACTCAACAAACTGGATATGAGGAAATATACCTCAACATATTAGA
Organism: Craseonycteris thonglongyai; assembly: GCA_004027555.1. NCBI lineage: Eukaryota > Metazoa > Chordata > Mammalia > Chiroptera > Craseonycteridae > Craseonycteris > Craseonycteris thonglongyai. Next base: position 20,817 of record PVKE010003221.1, read on the forward strand.
GACCAAATGTCACAGGCCCATAGTCAATATTATAATCAATAATAAAAAGTTGAAAGTTTTCCCTCTAATATCAGAAACAAGACAAGTTATGCCCATTTTCACCACTTTTATTTGACATAGTACTGAAAGAAAATCCTAGCTGGAGTAATCAGGAGAGAAAAATAAATAAAAGGCATTCAAAATGACAAGGAGAAAATAAAACTATCTCTATTTGCAAATGATTTATCATATGTAGAAAACCCTAAAGACCCCACCAAAAAACTTGTAGAAGTAATCAACAAATTCAGTAAAGTTGCAGAATACAAAATCAATATGCAAAACTCAGTTGTGTTTCTAAACACTAATAAACGATCAGACAGAGAAATTAAGAAAAAAATCCCATTGAGATACTGCCATAGCTCAGCAGGTTCAGCTCTTAGCTTGTAGCCACCGGGGTCCAGGGTTCAAGTCCTAACACTGGCCCATGCAGACCCAAGTGCTGAACTGTGGCACAACTGTAACTCCTGGGATGGGGATGAAAGTTCTTGCCTCCTGGGAGGCCCCCAGTTCGGTTTTCGCCCCACGTGGCCCCAGATTCATTAAGTGGAACGAAACTGTGTCACAACTAATGATGTACAACTATGGAGACTGCTCTGGGCTCTCCCCCATTCTCTCTCTCTGTCTCTCTCTTTTTCACCTTCTCTCAAACAATTAAATCTTAAAAATAAAAAAAGATAAGAACCCCATTTACAATTACATAATAAAGAATAAAATACCTAGGAATAAATTTAACCAAGGAGGTGAAAGACTTGTACACTAAAAGCTATAAGATAGTTGATCAAAGAAATTGATGACACAAATAAATGGAAGATATAATTTTTGCTTTTAGCTGTAAGAATTCATATTGTTAAAATGTCCATAGTACTCAAAGCAATCTATAGATTCAATGCAAATTTTATCAAAATTCCAATGGCATTTTCCACAGAAATAGAACAACCCTAATATTTGTATGGAAACAAAAAAGGCCCAGAAAAACCAAAGCAATCTTGAGAAAGAATAAAGCAGGAGAGGCATCACAATTCCTGATTTCAACTATATTACAAATTTATAACAATCAAAACAGTATGGTATTAGCATAAAAACAGATGCATTTATCAATGGAACAGAACATATGGAACCCAGGCATATATGGTAAATTTATGGCAAAGGAGTCAAGAATATATAATGGAGAATGGACAGTTTCTTCAATAAATGGTATATTAAAAACCAAACATCCACATTCAAAAGAGTGAAACTGGGCCCTTATCTTACATTATATACAAAAATCAACTCAAAATGAACTAAATATTTCAATGTGAGACCTGAAATCATAAAACGTCTAGAACAAAAAACAGTTGGTAAACTTCTTGCGATAGGCCTTGGCAATGATTTTTTGGATTTGACACCAAAAACAAAGGTAACAAAAGCAAAAATAAAGAGTAGGAATAAAAAGCTCTGGATAGCAAAGGAAACTATCAACAAAATGAAAAAGGAACAAATGAAATGGGGAGAAAATATTTTCAAATGATATAGCTGATAAGAGGTTAACATCCAAAACATAAAGAACCAAGACAACTCAATAGCAAAAAAATAAAGTAAAAAATGTGACTTAAAAATGGGCAGAGGAACTAAATAGACATTATTCCAAAGAACACATACAAATGGCTAACAGATACATGAAAAGATGCTCAAATCACTAATCCACAGGGAAATACAAATAAAAACCACAATGATATATCACATCACACCTGTTAGAATGGCTTTATCAAAGAGAGAAGAAATACCGGTAACAACTGTTGGTGAGAATGTGGTGGGAATGCAAATTGGTACAGCAACTAAAGAAAACCGTATAGAGGTTCCTCAAAAATTAAAAAAAGAACTACCATATGATCCAGCAATTCCACTTCTGATTATATGTCTGAAGAAAATGAAATCACTATCTTAAAAAGATATATGTACCCCATGTTCATTGTAGCATTCTATACAATAGTCAAGATAAAGAAACAAATTAAGTGTTCACTAATGAAATAGATAAGGAAACAGCGGCATATATATACACAATGAAATATTACTCAGCCATAAAAAGGAACTCCTGTCATTTGGGACAACATGGATGAACCTTGAGGGCATTTTGCGAAGTGAAATAAATAATATAGAAAAGCAAATACTGTATGATTTCACTTCTATGAGGCCTGACAATTAAGTTTGCAAACTCACCCCTGAAAAAAGTGCTACAACACACATAAATTTACATCATTGCTGAATATCACTATGGTCATATTTGAAGAACTCCCCTTCGTAAGCTATGTACCGATGCCAGTGCCTAGTCCACCCTTCAAAGCAATTTTAAACTCTTTCTGGAATGGCCATCAGAGCTATAGTTGTATTACCTTTGATTTCCTGAATATTATCAAAAGTCTTCCTTGCAGTATTTCCCTTATCTTCGGGAAAAGAAAAAAGTCACTGGGGGCCAGGATCAGGTGAGTAGAGAGGGTGTTCCAATAGAGTTATTTGTTGACTCCCTCACAGACAGTGCCCTGTGAGCTGGGTGCACTGTTGTGGTGTAAGAGGCGAGAGTTGTTGGCAAAAAGTTTAGGTCGTTTTTATGTAACTTTTTCATATAGCTTTTTCAGAACTTCCAAATAGTCAACTTGGTTGACTGTCCAGTTGGTACAAATTCATAATGAACAATCCCTCTGATATAAAAAAGGATTAGCAACTATTTTTTGGTTGTGGAGAACTGGCTGACTTCCATTGTGCACTTTGATGCTTTATTTCAGGGTTGTATTGGTACACCCATGTTTTATCAACAGTGATAACTCAGCCCAAAACATTGCTAACATTGCTCACCTTGCCTCTCCAAAAGGTCTTGGCAAACTTCGACTCTGCTTTTGTTCATTGGTGAGCTCCTTTGGGATCATTTTTGCATATGCCTTTCTCATGCCAAGATTTTCAGTTCAGATTTTCCTATTTGTCTATAGATTTTTACTTAGTCTGCTATGCTTCTCAGAGTCAGACAATGATTTTGACACACAATTTGACAAATTTTTGCAAAGTTCCCTTCAGTTCTGCTCATTACTGGCCACTCTGACCTCTTTTCATCAGCGATAGTTCTCTTTCCTCAGAAAAAATGTTTAGGGGATGCCGGGATGGCTCAGGGGGTTGAGTACTCGCTTTGCAGCCCTGAGGCACAAGGATCGAGTCCTGGTCCTGGCCTGGGCCCATGCGAACCCAGATGCTGAACTGGGTGTGCTTCCCATGTGAGGGGGCCCAAGTTTGGTTCCCGCTGTGTGAGCTTCCCATGTGGGAGGCCCCCAGGCTGGTTCCCCACTGCAAGTCTCTGCTCCCACCTGTGAAACTACCAGTATGTAGAAAACTGATGAAGTGTAACTATAGAGACTGCTCTGGGCCCTCCCCCTTCTCTTTCTCTCTAAAACAATAAAATAAATCTTAAAAAAAAAAAGGAAGAAAAAGAAAACCATTTAATCCTTTCTTACACTGCCATTTTTTTTCATGGAATTATCTCCATAAACTTAGACTAACATATATCCCTTATTTCACTTCCACTCTTGCCTAGTTTAGCAAGAAATTTAATGTTTGTTTTTTGCTCTAATTCAAGCTCTGACATTCTTGTAATGGTGCACAAAAACATGCAACAATAATGAATGACACTCAGCAAGACAATGCCACACATCAACACAAACACAGGTGTGAGACACCGATATACCAAGGTTATGAAACCTTACTGAGCTGTTTGTACAGTGCTGTCAATGTAAGTGCAATGTGTCAAGTTTGCAAACTTGTCAGCTTTATATACACACATCAATTCAAAAGAAGGCAGGAAAAGGGGAAAAAAGAAAATATAGGACTGCTTAAAAGATAACAAGCTTAAACCTACCATATGAATAATTAACATCAAATATAAATGGTCCAATGTCCCAATTAAAAGGCAGAGAATGTTAGATTGAATAAAGCAAGACTTAATTATACAGTGTCTACAAAAAAATATTAAAACAAACATATTAGGAAGTGCAAGTCAAAACCATAATGTGTTAGAGAAAGATTATTCTGACACTTATCAAATGATAAAGAAGACTTTATTCAAGACTACTGCAGGCTATGCCAGGATAGCTTAACAGGCTGAGCAGTTGCCTTGCAAACACAAAGCCCAGGGATTGAATCCTGGCCCCAGTCAGTGCAAACTGATATGCTGAACTGTGGCGCAACTGCCCCTAGTTTGATTCCTGCTCCGAGTGGCCCCACATCCACCTGTGTGGAATGAAACTCTGTCACAACTAATGATATACAACTATGGCGACTGCTCTGGGCTCTCCCCCTTCTCTCTCTCTCTTTCCTTCTCTAAAACAATAAAATAAAATAATCTAAAAAAAACCACGTAACACAAAAAAATGATAGAACTGAAAGTACAAATAAACAATTTAAAAAATATAGTTGGAGATATCAATACTTTTATCTTAGCAATTGATAGAAGAGTAGACAGAAAATCAGTAAGCATATAGAAGACCGGACTAATACAATCAACTTAACTGGCATTTTATAGAACACTACGCCCAACAAAAGTAGAATTACGATATAAAAATATTCTCTAACAAAACACATGTTGGACCATAAAACAATAATTTTAAAGGAACTGAAATCATATGGAGCATAGTCAATGATACAACAGAATCAAATTCAAAATCATTATTAAAAAATATTTGGAAAATCTCCAAATATTCAGAAATTCAACACACTTCCAAATAGCCTTTGTATTAAAGAAGAAACCACAAGGATATTACTCAGTATTCTTTTTTTAAAAAAAGATTTGTTTTATTGTTTTTTAAAGAAAGAGACAGAGAGAGACCAAGAGAAGGGGGAGGGTCCAGAGCAGTCTTCATAGTTGTACGTCATCAGTTTTCAATATAGTTTCATTACACAGAGGTGGGCAGGGGCTGCATAGGGCAGGAACCAGGCAAGGTCCTCCCGCATGGGAGGCACATCTCCACAAGCTGGGGGCTGAACTGGGGACTTCTCACATGGATGCTCGCCTCGGTGAGAACCGAATTGCGGTCCACACCCCAGTTCAGCATATAGGTCCATATGGGCTGGGGCCAGTACTTGATCCTTGGACCCCCGGGCTGCAAAGCGAGCGCTTAATCCTCTGAGCCATCCCAGCACCCCCACCCAGCATTATTTCAATACTAAAACTAAAGACATTCTAAGACAAGAAAACTTCAAACTTTATGAATATAGACACAAAAACACCTAATTTTAGTGAATCAACCCAAGTGATATATTAAAAATATAACTCATCACAATGAATAGGACTAATTCTAGGAATACAAGTTATCTTTTTTAACATTTGGAAATTAATGACTGTAACTTACCATATTAACAGAATTAGGAAAAACATAATTATCTTAATAGACACAGAGTAAACATTTGACAAAATTCAACACTCATTCATGATAAAAACTCAAACTAGGAATTTTCTATCTAATAAAGGGCTTCTATGAACCTATAGCTAGCCTAATATTTAATGGTGAAATATTGAACATTTGAACCTAAGATTAACACCTAAAATGAACACCATTTTACACGTTAACACATAAAATGAAGTAAAGATGTGTGTTCTTACCACTTCTATTCAACACTGTATTCAATGTTCTAGTTAGTATAATAATAATAAAGCAAGAAAAAGAAATGAATGACATATACATTAGAAAAAAGGAAATAAAATATAAGATTACTTTGGGAATCTTGTGGTAGCAGAAAGGAAGGAAATGTTTATAAAAAGATGACAGGGAAGCCGGGATGGCTCAGTGGGTTAAGCGCTCACTTTGCAGCACCAGGGACCGAGGATTGAATCCTGGCCCTGGCCCGTGCAGACCCATGTGCTGAACTGGGGAGTTCCCCCAGTTCAATTATCTCTCTGTCTCTGTATCTCTCTCTCTCTCTCTCAAAAACAATAAAAACAAAAAAACAAACAAACATAAAAAGATATGACATGTTGAAAGCATAGCAACCAACCTGAGGGAATTCCTACAGTTAGAATAATTTGAAGTAATAACTGGACCTATAACCCACAGAATAAAATAAAATCCATTAATCCATTATAATATAAATAAACATTGAAATAATTAGACATGTGGAGGAAAAGTGGCAGTTTTTCTTTATAGAAAAATCCAATCAATAAATGTGTAAGAAATAAGGGAAGTCAAAGATCACCATTAGACAAAAGAAACCATGATAACTGTTGCAGGTAAGAAAACTCAATGGTTGCTAAAATTAATCGGCAAAGGTGTGATAAGAAATAGAATATTTCAAAGTATGTCAAGATATTTGTTATTTATAAAAGGGAAAAACAGTAATTTTGTAGTGAAGACACCCAGAGAAACCCTTTAACCTTTTGATCAAGGTTTACTATATTATCAGTAAGAAGCCATAATATAACATCATCCATCTCATGAAATAATGCACTGAGAAGGACACAACATCATTTATGTAGTATTTTTGTCAAAACTGCATAAGCTAAATTGAAGGGCAAAAAAGAAAAGAAAACCAAACAAAAAAACAAACTATAACCTAAAACAACTGTAAGAAAATATCAGATAAACCCAAATTGAGAGACATCTGTAAATTAAGTAACCAACTAGCAAAGTGTTTAGAAAAGGCCTGGAATACAGTATACTGTCAATAAATGCTAAAAAAATAAGCATTTATTGTTGGGTGTGAAAAAAAATTTTTGACCAAAACATCTGATCCACAATCTTATGTGATTATGTCTTAATGTGGCAGACTGATTTAGTAGGCCAGGAGGGAGTACAAGATTTTGCATTTTTAATAATCTCCCAGATGTGGCTGTTCTGTGGACTATACTTTGAATAGCAAGGTCCCCAAAACATACTGTCACATGAATTTTTATCTTTTATAAAATTTATTATTTTAGTTTATAATACATTTCAAAGTTATACAAATATAGAAAATAAACCCATATTATCTACTCATATGGTTTTTAATGTTTAAAATGTACTGAAAAATATACCAGAGATTATATTTTTGAAAGTTTAAAATTATAATATCAATTTATTAAATGTTGTTAGAGTTAAAGAGGTGAGACAACTGCATATACAATTACATTTATAAAATTTTTAAGAGTAGATTTTTAATGATTAGTGGTATTATAAGTGATTGGTTAAATTCTTTTAATGTCTGTGTTTTCTAAAGGTTTTTTCTTTTTTAACTATAATTATGTATTACTTCTATAATAAAGGGAAAAAAGTAAAGGTTAAAAAAGAAAAAATTAATCAAGAGTTATTACAGTCCTAATACTGACAAGTTCAATAAAACTGAAACTACTGTTTAATGCATGTCAAAGCAAGTTGCTGTGAGCATATAATTGTCTTATTAAAAATCTAATTACCTCACTTTTTAAGTCCCTAAGAACTTTTAAAACTACACTAAATTTTGAGAAATACCCCTGGGATAGCACATGAAAACAGCCAAGTGAGACTACTATCGCTTAGGAATGATTTCTCTAATGATGTGCACTATCAAATGATCCTACCTTTCAGCTGAATTGAAAACATCTCTAGAAACAGATGATGACCTTGTATTTCCAACACTGCCATTATGAGATCGTCTTCCTTTTGCTGAAGGAGTATCTAGTGGCAAATCTCCCAAACCCTATAAGTAAATATAAAGAAAGGCAGTGTAATAAAAGTCTAAAAACCAGTAAGGTAAAATAACTCATAAAATGTAATTTTCAGAGAAATCATTATTGATTTTCTAAAGATTTATTATTTTTTATTTATTTATTTGACAGAGAGAGACAGACAGAGAAGGGGGAGGACCCAGAGCAGTCTCCATAGTTGTACATCATTACTTTTCAATATGGTTTCACTCCACAGGTGGGCATGGGGCTGTGCAGGGCAGGAACTGGGCCAGGGGCCTCCTGCATGGGTCCTGGCAAACCCCAGTTCAGCATAAGGGTCTCCATGGGCGGTGGCCGGGATTCCATCCTCAGACCCTGGGGTGCAAAGTGAGCGATCCACCCACTGAGCCATCCTGGTATCCCCAATTTTTTTTTATGATTTAAAGTGTTTTACTAATGTACTATGCTTAGACTTTAAAGCAAGCTTATCCAATCCATGCCCCATGAGCCACATGTGGCCCAGGACAGCTTTGAATGCAGCACAACACAAATTCATAAACTTTCTTAAAGCATTATGGGATTACTTTGCAAAATTGTTTTTTTAGCGCGTAAGCTATTTTTAGTGTTAGTGAATCATTTGTATGGCCCAGGAAAGCCAAAAGGTTGGACACCCCTGCAAAGGGTATCAGGTATATAAAATACTTTGTGATTAGTGGTAAATTAACAAAATATATGACCAACTAACAGGAAATATTAGCTTGGGAAAAGTTTAAAAATTTTAAAAATTAATATGCTATATTCTATACTTACTCTTCTTAAAGCTTAAAACCTCTATAGAAAATATGGACTGCATAAACAATGAATTCCTATGGAACACCAGTGTGAGAATAAACATTTCAATAAGAACTATTTAAAAACTCTTTTTTCCCTGATACTTGTACTTTAAATGACTCACAAATATACTCTGCCTCACCTGAGTAAGATAATTTTTGCATGGTTATTTTAATAAGTTCTATATGAATTAAGCTGAAATCTTTAACATCAATAGGCAGAAAAAAGTGCTCTGAAATGTATATTATCATATATCTTTGAAATTTACTTTCATAAATTAATCCTTTGCCCAAGGTTATCATAGAGAAATAACAAATTACTGTAGAAAAATTTATATTACTAAACATATTTTTGCAAAAAATAATACGTAAATAAAATACATTTTTATAAAACTATTTCACATTTTATTATATTTGGTATTCCCTCAGTCAGTTATTTCACAGACATTTCTGAATCCCATTATCTACCAGTATCAATAAGACATGGGACTTCCCCTCATTGAGCTCCCTATCAATGCTCTGTAGTGTGGAAGGAGCTCAAAGAGTGGAATATACAAGGTAAATAAAGCAGGCACACAGTATAAGTATAAGGACCCTCATTTCATAAAAATAAAAATTCTGGTTTAATATATGATGTACTTAAAATTATATACAGTTGCTAATTCTCTGTGTTGTGATTCAAACCCAAGTCTTGTAACTCCAATAAGCCACACTACATTCTACCAAATATCAAGTTTCTGTTCAACAAACATTTATTGACACTATGAATGTTTACTTAGTACTACACTTACTAAAATGCTAATGTAGATATATTCAAAATGGTTAACAGAAATAATCAAAGAAGTAATTATTTCTATCCTTTACCTTTCTGGGGAAATAAACTTTGCTTCGAAAGTTGTTTATAAAACAAACATTTTCCACTTACCTTTTGTCGTAAGCTTTTGACAGATTCCTTAATATATGGCAAATCTTTAGATGGGATACATTTTTCAAGCATTTTATCAAAGTTAGGGTGACACATCATGAGGAAAAGCATCTTTCGACCATAATACCTATAGATATTTGAAAAATATGTAAACAATATTACATATTTTAACTAACTCAGCATCTGTCCTTAAATTGTTTTTCACCCAAAAAAAAAAAAAAAAATCATCAACATCAAGATTACCATCCCTATTTTAAATAAGTCACTGAAATGTAGTTCCACTAAATGGACTAGAGAATATAGTGCTCTCCTGCCAGCTACCTTCAAAAAACACTATAGCTTCAAGTCTTTTAGGTATTTATCAGATGAAGAGCCAAAAGCTTTGATTCTATTTTTCAGGCACCCTAAGGTCCATATCAAGGTTGGCATTTGGCAGAATTGTAAGTTAGGAGAAGTCTTATGTTTGTCCTGGGTTTCTTGTCCAGTGACTTTTTGCTGCTCATCTGCTGGCCAGATGTTTTGGCCTGAGTCAACTTTCCTCAGGTTTTGTATTTTTGACTCTCTGTCTCTTTTTTCCTAGTCACAACTTACCTGGGTTCCAATACTTCAAAAACTGATTATCTGCTACCTAAATACACACAAAGCTAGTTGATAAAACATGATTAATATATTAATGAATGTGTAATGCTATCTAAACTAGGTGGTTTTTTTTTGCTATATGAATTTTAAAATAATTCTTTTAGGATAATACTTCAAGCCAAGATATCATTCTAATAGCAGAACCTCAGATATCATGGAGTATACACTGGAGATATTTTTGGACAGAGGGATCTTATAGTATCTCATAATAATACCATATTACTATTCTCCAAGGAAGCTTGGCTCTAAAACAAATTACAGTTATACTTTTGCTTACAACTTAGAATATGTATATGGGACCAGAGGAATGAGAGAAGACAAGGCTTTTGAGGAGGAGGGGTAGAGGATGATCTTAATATTATCTATATCAACCAGACCTTCAAATATAATGAAATTACAGAAAAGGAGATAATATCAGGGAATAAAAAATTTCTTTTTCTCTCCCCATACCAGAATAAGGTCTACATCCAGACACTAGGTAGCTTCTAATCAAGGACAGTTTCAAAGACGATTCTAAATTTTAGCCCAGAATGTTAAGGGTATTGGTTTACTAGAGGCACTAATGATTTGGAAATGGCTAAAACAAAAAGGTAAGCAAGCAATAGGGACAAAAAAATGTGAGAAATATTAAAACTGGAAAATTGTAAGCATTTTATAATTTTAAAACTTAAATAAGAATCTAAGAAGTGACAAATGGATTTTAAGAATTAATACTATGCCATTAAAGGAAGGTTAAGACACAAAACCACCATCATCATGAATCTGGTTTTGTTCCTGTCTACTATAATCCAACCCTACTGAATGACTTTGAACATTACTGTAGCATGCAGAATTTTTAAAATGGTTCCCCAAAGATGCCTTGTTCTTCCACAGTTATGTTATGTTAATATGGGACATATGTTTTTAAAATAGAGATTATTTGGATCTAATTTAATCACATGAGCCCTTAAAAACAGAGCTTTCTGTGGCTGGCAGTGGAAGAGGAAGTCAGATGCTAAGCACAAGGAGAATTCAACATGCTGTTGGCTGGCTTGAAGTTGAAGGGGGATGCATGACAAAAATTAGATGGCCTTAAGGGGTTGAAAGAGGACCCTGGCTGATAGCCAGCAAGGAAATGGGTATCTCAGTTCTATAACCACAAAGAACTAAATTTGACCAAAACTTGAATGAGTTTGTACAGATTCTTCTACAGAGCCTCCAGATAAAAAGCCTAGCACTGTCATCACCATGATTTCCACCCTGAGACCCTAAGTAGAAGACAGCTGAGCCATGCCAGACTTCTAACCTAATGAAAGGTAAGCTAAAAATAAAAGTCTGTCTTGCCTTAAACACTGTAATTAAGGTAATTTGTTATGTAGCGAAAGAAAATGAATACCATTAATATTAGCTTTTGGTATGACTTCCACAAAGTTAACTCCATTTACCCAAAGTCATGGACATCTTTGTCTTAAATGTTAAAAATCTTTTAGCTTTCTTACTGTAATCTCTATGAACTCAGGGTTCTCCCTCCCCCCTTTTAATCTAACTTCATATATAACTTCCATAATGTTTTAGATTTTGTATGGAACATTATCAATCACTCAATCCAACCTTCCTAATTTTACAGACAAGGAAACAGAGACTAACAGGTTGAGTAACTTGCTTAAGGCACAGTGATTGGGGCTAGGAGCTGAACCTAGGTTTCTGACTACATACAATATTTCTGTCATCACTACAGTTATTGTATCATTCACATCTAAATTACTTTGTCATCTTTCTGGGACTGTTCTTAACCTTCATAAAAATGTTCTTCAAGTCTAGACAGCAATCAGAAATCTATGGAATTTTCTAAGTGGAGATATCTCATGTTTCAGGAGATAGTATGGTATCCAATTTTTCATGTGCACCTTTTTCCTTGATTTTACCTGACTGCTTGGAAAATATACCATTTTCTCCTAAATGCATTACCTTACATTTGCCCACAATGAAGTTCTTCTGCCACTTTTGTGCCCACTCATACAGTCTTGTGCCGTTTTCATGCAGTTCATCCCTGTGACATGGCATCTCACTACCCAGAAGTAAGTAGTATCATCTGAAAATTTGGAGAATTCACTGTGCACGCCCTCAAGATCATTTACAAATTGGTTAAATAAGACCATCCCCCAACAACAATCCCTGGGGACCCAACCTGTCCATTTAGAAAAAACATTCATTCTTTTTTAAACCTTTCTTGCTTTAAAGCCCTTATACTAAGAGATTCAGCAAATATTGGCAGCTATTCACCTAGTTTCTTGTGAGCTATCCTGAGCAAACTTAGCAGCAGCTGGTAATATACGGTCAGCCATATCTTTTGTTCCAGATAAAATACGCTCTGGTTCCATTAATTCCACTACGTCTGCTAAGTGCTGGGCTGTACATCTTCTTACTGCAATGTGTAAATGGCTATAAGGAAACAGTCAATTAAAACAAAGTTGATGCATGAACAATTTTCCAAAGATACATCTTTAAAGTTAGTTAAATGATTAAACTGCTCTAACCTTTATTACCCCTGAAAATTAAAATGACAAATTATTTGCATTAGCTATCTCTTGCCAAGAGGTCAAAAAACAAAACAAAAAAAACAAAAAACAAACTCCGTCACTAACATATTTATTTAGTTCTAGATCTACAAATGTAGGTAACATTATTAGAATAACAATATTATTATTTGTACGCTCAGTACATAATATGTTTATCATATATAAATTATTTAATAAATGTTTTTTCAACTGAAATAGTACTGAAATCTACTTTTTTTCTACACCTCGGATGACAAATAACTTCACTTTTAGTGTAAGGACATACCTCGATTATTTTGAACATTACCTTTGTCCTCCATTGATGAGAGAAACAGCTGCACGTACAGGAGTTACATTACTGACCATAGCTCTCAATGCTTTGTCAACATCTTCTCTTATAAATGTATTCGATTCTCCTGCTTTGTGCAACAAAACTTTCACTGTACAATCTAGTTCTTGATCCATGTTCTTTTTCAGGTAAGTGAAAAGATCACTTAAACAGACCACAGCAGCACGAGAAACTCCAGAGCGTAAATTTTTCACCTAAAAAAAATTTCCAAAATGTACATTTTGCTGATATTCTGAAAGAAAACCAGTAATAATGACTTTGAAACCAAAATTACTATTAAAGTAACATGTGATATATGTATTATTATCTTATGTCTTAAATATCATTAAAAAATTTTTTTAAAATGTTGCAAAGTATGACAATGTGTTACTTTACATATAAGCCTTATTACATCATTTGGTTCAGATTTTTTTTTTAACAGGTCAAATAAATGTGGCATATTTATTCTTTGTTACTTAAACAATCCTTAACTCAGTTAAAAACAAAGCTTACCTCTTGAACTACTGCAAAATTTGTTTCATGCAACTTTGTGTTCAATATTTCAGAATGAAAAGCAGCTAAGCATCTAATAAAATTCAGTCCCTCAATTTTCTTTTCCCTATGGGAAAAAGAAAAAAATGACAAAATCACTTATTAAAATGGAGCTCTACTAAAACAGGATGTCTTAATTTGTATGTATGAAATATTGCCAATGAGGAGACCATGCCTATTTGCCCATTTTCCCTTATTATGTAGAAATCTCAAATAAAAATTATGTAAAGTTTTCTTTACTCTGATAGTTCTCTTTCATAATTCAAATGATCTTTTAAGAGCCTAAGCCACTATGGACAAATTAAGTTCATGCTTTGTAAATAAAAAGAAACATTTTTTTCCCCCTAATAAGAATGCCATATTTGTTTCTAGAGAACAGAGGGAAAGGAATGGCAAAGAAAAGGTGAAGGAAGCAGTAAAACAAAGATGGAAGGAGAAAAAAACTGACTTGTTACCTTGTTGGTGAATATATACTTCAAGAATGGAAAACCACCAATAGGTGGTTCTGGAAATTGTATTTCTTTTTCTTTCTTTTTTTTTTTCTTTTTATTGTTTTTGACAGAGAGAGCGAGAGAGACAGAGAGAGACAGAGACAGAGAGAGAACTGAACTGGGGGCACTCCCCAGTTCAGCATATGGGTCCACACAGGCCGGGGCTGGGATTCGATTCCTGGTCCCCAGTGCTGCAAAGTGAGCGCTTAACCCACTGAGCCATCCTGGCTTTCCCTCATTTCTTTTTCTTTATCTAATCAGCCAGATGAAGAAGGGTAGATGGATACTAATGCCAAGAGAGTGGATTCAAGTGGGATTTCGATATAGCATTTCAAACTTGATGGTTTTCATTTTGTGGGTTTGAAAATTGTGAGCTAAGATGAATTTCCTTGCTTGGTAATATAGATAAATGGTGGTTATTTTCTTATTTTACTTTTAATTAAAAAATTTTTTTTTAAAGATTTATTTTGGGGGAAGCTGGGATGGCTCAGTGGGTTAGGCGCTCACTTTGCAGCCCTGGGGACCGAGGGTCAAATCCCGGCCCCGGCCCGTGAGGACCCATGTGCTGAACTGGAGAGTACACCCAATTCAGTTCTCACCGGGGCAAGACCCTGGCCCAGTTTCTGCCCTGTGCAGTCCCACACCCACCTGTGGAATGAAACTATGCGGAAAAACCAATGATGTACAACTCTGGAGACTGTTCTGGGCCCTACCCCTTCTCTCTGTCTCTGACTCTGTATCTCTCTCTCTCTCTGTCAAAAACAATAAATAAATCTTAAAAAAAATTTTCTTTAAATATTTATTTTGTTTGATGGGGGGTGAGGTGGGGGTGGGGGGGAGAACACAAGGTAGGGCCCAGAGCAGTCTTGATAGTTGTACATAGTTAGTTGTGACATGGTTTCATTCCACACAGGTGAATGCGGGGTCTTGCAGGGTGGGAACCAAACTGGGGACCTCCTAGCTTGGGAAGCAAGAACCTTTGCTGCCGAGGCATCTTGGCAGTTACCAGCTGCACCGTAATTCCACATAAGGATTTGCATGGGCTGGGTCTGGGATTCAATCCCTGGATCTCACAATTGCAAGGCAAGTGCTCAACCTGCTGAGCTATCCCAGCATCCCTGGTTATTTCTTAAACATTTAAATTCTCTGAATAAGTTATGGAAAACAGAAAGACCTAAGTATCCAAGGTGGTAAGAATAAACATACTTAATAAACTATATGGTTTAAAATTTTCATTTTTTGGATAGTTTACAGTTACAGTTTAGATGCAGAAACAATCTGATTCAATACACATAAAAATAAGTAGTAAGTGGAGACAAGAGACAGGAATGTAGAAAAAGAAATTAAGAAAGTGTTTCTAAAATTTTTCCAAATTTGATCAAAACCATAAACTTTCCAATTCAAGAATCCCCAAAAGGATAACCACAAAAAGCCACAACACAGAGCACCATAATCTAATTGCTAAAAAGAGTGTGAAAGGTAATATTCTTAAAGGAATACATAGAAAAAAAGACATACATACAGAAGATCAAAGATAATAATTATAGAAGGCTTCAGATCAGAAATCTGAAAGTCAGAAGCCAAATGAACAAAATTTAAATGCTAAAAGGAAGAAAACAACAAAAAGAATCAGCTTAACAAATCTTTCATTATAGTTGGAGATTAAAAAACCCTCCCTCCCCTCAGTAATTGATAGAATAGACAGGAAATCAGTAAGGATACAGAAAACATAAACACTATCAACAAACATGATCTACTTAACATTTATAGAACACTACAATCAATAATAGCAGACTGCAAATTCTTTTCAAAGTTTATGTGAGAAGTTCATCTGAAAAAGGTAAAACATATCCTCATGAATCTTACAATGAGAATAAAATAAAATAGGTCAGGTAGCAATATGGTATACATGTATTATTTTTTTAAAGATTTATTTTTTAAATTGTTTTGACAGAGAGACAGAGAGGGATAAAGAGAGAAGGGGGTGATTCCAGAGCAGTGTCCATAGCTGTACATCATTAGTTGTGACAGTTTCATTCCACACAGGTAGATATGGGGCCATAGAGGGCAGAAACTGAACTGGGGACTCCCCATATGGGAGGTGAGTACCTTTGCCGCCATGCCACAACAGCAACTTCCAGTTGCGCCGCAGTTCAGCATATGGGTTTGCACAGGACAGAGCCAGGATTCGATCTCTGAACTTTGCAGTTGCAAGGCAAGCATTTAACTCGTTGAGCTATCCCGGCATCTTCTCAAAGTTTTTAATTAAAAATTTATAGAAAACTTTTAGAACTCAGCTTAGTTTTAAGAATGGTGAACTTACCAATCCTCAACAGCTAAAAGCTTTAGGGCTTCTGTCAGTGCTATTTCTGGTTTAGAAAATGGCCGTAGTTCTGATGAATCCATCATTTCTGGACTACGAGTGACAGAAGGCATCCTTTCTTTATACTGTGGAATGGCTCCAGGAGACGTTTCACCTAAAACAAAAATAAACATATTAAATAAGGCATCAGGGAACTTTAATACAAAGTGGTACAAATGACATTCTGATTATAGATGCTATGAATATATATTTTTTTAATTAAAAAGATTTTATTGTTTTTGACAGAGGGAGACAAAAACAGAGAGAAGGGGGAGGACCCAGAGCAGTCTCCACAGTTGTATGTTATCAGCTTTCAACATAGTTTCATTCCACAAAGGTGGGTGGGGGGAGCCGTGCAGGGCAGGAACTGGGTGGAGGCCTCTCGAATAGGAAGCATGCCCCTTCCGGCGGGGGGCCAAACCTGGGGCTTACCACATGGGCAGATCATCCTGGTGAGAACCGATCTGGGGGCCACACTCCAGTTCAGTATATGGGTTCACTTGGGTTGGGGCGGGATTTGATCCTTGGACCCCAGGCCTACAAAGCAGGCGTTTAACCTGCTGAGCCATCCCGGCATCCCCAAATCTTTTTTTAATATTTATTTATCTATCTATTTATTTATTTATTTTTGACAGAGAGAGAGAGAGACACACAGAGACAGAGAGAGAACTGAACCGGGGGAGCTCCCAGCTCAGCACATGGGTCCGCACGGGCCGGGGCCGGGACTCGATCCCCGGTCCCCGGGGCCGCAAAGCGAGCGCCCAACCCACCGAGCCATCCCGGCTTCCCCCCCAAATCTTTTTTTTTAATTGTTAGATTTATTGGGGTCTATGAATCTTCTTACAGAAACTAGTACTTGTTTAGTCTACAAAAAAATATTGTAATACCCAGATACCAAAGCTATTTAAAACTTTCCTTTTTATATGCAAAATTATTAAATTACATTTAATAAAAATATAAGTGGTTTTTCAGTATTGAGTCATATAACAAAGTCTAGCATTAAAAACTAAGTCAGTAAGAAGCATATGATCCCATTTTGTAAAAACATATGGAGATCTACCTGTTTTATTATACAACCAATAACTAAAAATAAAGCTTCATGGCATCTGCATATAAATAATAGTTGAATTCTAAAAATACCAATTTTAGCTATTGGTATATAATTAATAGTATATTACAAATCCTAAGCCTATGTGTGGTAATAAGAACAATGTTTCTTCCACGATCAAACATTTACTAGCCATTTTCCAGGTGCAAGGCATTGACATAGACGCTAGGGAAACAAATCATCATCCCTGAATGTTTAGGGTACTGCCCTGAGGTACTGAACAAGATAAGACATGTGCAGTGGAGGTGTTAGAAAGGAAAAGAGCAAAAAGATCCAAGAGAACATATAATAGCTTTTGTAAATAAGTAAAGATTTATTAGCTCTTTTCTCAAGTTGAGATATTTATAAAAAGGTAATATTAAGCACTAGAAAATGACCATCATAAAAGTATTTATTAACCATGCTATTTGTAAGAAAATGTTTTATGAAATACATAAGATACACAAATATAAGCAATTTTTTTGATGCTGTATGCTAATAATATATTCAGATGCATTTAAAATATAGCAAGGTATTAGTGATATTAAATAATAAATATTAATACCAACACAGTATTAAAGATATTAAATATTTTGTGCCAGATCTTGTGATAATTGCTTTACAAACTTTACTACATTTACTTCTCTCAGTAAAGTTCATGTAGATATTCTCATTATCACTATTCTGCAGATGAGAAAATAATTGAGTTTTACAGAGGCTAAAAAATTTTATTCAAGGTCTCAATGCTAATGAGTGGCAAAAGCAGGATGTAGATCTAGGTCCACAATCACCTTTGATTGTTTTTTTTTTAAGATTTATTTTATTTTTTTGACAGAGTCAGAGAGAGAGAAAGACAGAGACAGAGAGAAGGAGGGGGCCCAGAGCAGTATCCATAGTTGTACATCATTAGTTTTTGACATGGCTTTTTGTTCCACATACGTGGGCGGGGGCCATGCAGGGCAGGAACTGGGTTGGGGGCCTCCTGCATGGGAGGCATGGCCCCTCGAGGCAAAGTCTGAACGGGGGGACCGAGAACCAAACTGGGGGTCTCCCACATGGGAAGCACACCTCAGTTCAGCATATGGGTCCACACAGCCAGGGCCGGGATTCGATCCTCGGTCCCCGGGGCTTCAAAGTGAGTGCTTAACCCACTGAGCCATCCTGGCTTCCCACCTTTGATTTTATATATGGAAGTTTAAGACAAAATTCCTGCTTTCAAGAAATTTACCGCATATCTGAAAAAAAGAGATATTGAAATAAATAAATATGTTTTTGATTACTGTAGTGATAAATTAGTATCATCTTTTGCTAGAGTAAATAATATATGAGGAAGATGATGTGACAATGAAAGAATATAATAAATAGACTTATTTTATTTTTTGGACGATTCAGATGTACCCTCATTTGGTTTCATATGTAAGACTGATATGTATAAATAAAACCCTCCAACTTTGAAATTTCACAACCCAGAAAAAATAGCAAATACAAAAATAGGATTACTAGCTATCATTTATTAAGCTCTTGCTTGGTTGGCACTGTGCTAAATGCTTCATTTATATGACCTCATTTGATTAATTCAATAACCCTATGTGATAGTTATTATTCCTTCTACATTATAGATGAAGAAACTGATGCTAAAGTTTTAAAGAATACTTTTCTATCTCTACTCCACCCCAATTAGAGAAAGAATAACTCATGGAAAAGCTGCAGATAAACACACAAATTTCAATTTTGGGGTTATACCAGGATCTTTATTGTTTTCATCTGAAAACAAAACAAAACAAAATATTACTCTGGAAAAGGAGGTAACTATCAATCTAAAGCAGCAATGATCAAATGAAGTTTGTTTTTTCTTTTGAACTTCCACTATGTCATAAACTTATACTTTTATAAAATATAATAAAAGTGTCATGGCAATGTCAAATTGTTAAAATAATTTGACATTGTTAAAAATTTACTCTCACTGTTTGTATTTATCTTGTTAGCATATTCTTCTGTTTAAATAATACAATGGTGACTTTAAGAAAGCACTCTCTTTATACTTCCTAGAAAAAGAATCTGAAGCCTTTACTAGAGGTAAAAATCAAAAAATTACTTGATATCTCTAGCAAGAATGAATACCTGAAAATTTATGATTTGTTACTATTTGTACTATCTGCTATTATTTGTACTTCTATTACTGGTGACTACTGGAGTAGGTAAGAAGTTTTGTGGATTTTTCTCCCCCTAGATATTATGACAATAAATAATGAAATATTTGAGAATGCTAACAAAAAAGCTTAAAATTCATAAATGCCTAAACTTAACCAGATCTTAGGGCCGTTTATCCAGTAGTTTAACAGACTGACATCTATCATCAGGCATACACAAGGGCTTTCCAGGAAATACCCAGCCATGTAACCATTCTCATTATACTGACAATGGCTGGATTTTTTCCGGACTCTCAACAATTATTAGTTTTGAGGATACATATTTTCTTTCTCTTTTTAAAACAAATTTTATCTTACTTTTTAAACTGAGGTATAATTGACAATAAAACATTATGCTAGTTTCTGGTGTACAATTGGTACATACTGAAAAATGATTACCACAGTAAATCTAGCTACCATTGTTACCATACAAAGTTACACAATTTTTTTTCTTGTAATGAGAATTTTTAAGAATACTCTCTTAGCAACTTTCAAATATGCAATACAGTATTAACTATAATCTTCATGCTATACATTACACCCTCATAACATTTATTTTATAACTGAAAGTTTGTACCTTTTGACTCTACGCATTTCACTCACCCTCCATACCACCACTTCTGGTAAACATTACGGTAGTTTTTTTTTGTTGTTGTTGTTTTTTCTTTTTGACAAGATAGAGAGACAGTGAGACAGAAAGGGGAGGGTTCAGAGCAGTCTCCATAGTTGCACATCATCAGTTTTCGACATGGTTTTGTTTCACACAGGTGAGCAGGGGCTTTGCAAGGCAGAAACTCGGCTGGGGGCCTCCCATATGGGAGGCACACCCCCCTTGAGCCAAGGGCTGAACCGGGGGGCAAGAACCAAACTGGGAAGCACACCCTAGTTCAGCATATGTGTATGCACAGGCTGGGGTTCGGACTGGATCCTTGGTCCCCAGGGCTGCAAAGTGAGCACTTAACCGCTGAGCCATCCCAGCTTCCCTATAGTCTGTTCTTGATATAGAATTTTTAAAGCTTTTCTACACTTCTTGCATCATAAAAGAAATACAAGCTAGGAATAACCTCAGACATCCACCTAGTTCAAATCTGTCTTTTTTTTAATACTTTAAAAAATTGTCTTAAAAGGTTTTGTCTTTGACAGAGAGAGAGAGAAGGGGGAGGGCCCAGAGCAATCTCCATAGTTGTATGTAATCAGTTTTTGAGTTTCATTCTATATAGGTGGGTGGGGGGCCACACAGGGCAGGAACCAAGTGGGGGCCTCCTGCATGGGAGGCATGGCACTACAAGCTGGGGGCCGAAACAGGGGCCTCCCACATGGGAAGCTTGCCTTGGTGAGAACCGAACTGGGGTCCATATCTCAGTTCAGCATATGGGTCCACATGGGCCGGGGCTGGGATTCGATCCTTGGACCCTGGGGCTGCAGAGCAAGTGCTTAACTTGCTGAGCCATCCCAGTATCCCCCAAATCTCTTTTATGTTTATCATTGAATGAGGTTAAGTAGGTTGTCCAAGATTATATTTATGTATTTATTTTTTTCTATATTTCTCAGGTTTTTTGTTAATACCTAACGTTCACACCCAATGTTTATTATAATTCACACAGTTTATTCCTTGAAACAATAAAAAAACCCAATAACCCTTAATGTTTATCATAGTTCACATCATATTTCATTTCAACCTCTGACTGTCTCTAGTTGCTACTAAGACCTATTCAATATTTTCAAAAACAGCACAGAAAACATGAAGCCTAGTCTTGGTACAGAACCTTGTAAGTACTTAATGAGAGGCTGAATAAATGATAAATGCAATTTTTTAAAAGATTTATTTTATTGTTTTGACAGAAGGTGAGAGAAAGAGAGAGAGAGAGAAGGGGAGAGGGCCCAGAGCAGTCTCCATAGTTGTACAACATTAGTTGTGACATAGTGTCATTCCACACAAGAGGATGTGGGGCTCTTGTGGGATGGGAACCAAACTGGGGCCTCCTACTAGGGAGGCAAGAAACTTCACCGCCATTCTGGCACAGTATACGGGTTTACATGGGTCAGGGACGGGATTTGATCCCCAGACCTTGCAGTTGTAAGGCAAGCACTCACCCTGCTGAGTTATTGTGGCATCCTATAATTTTATCATGATTTAATATGTACTAGTTTCACAATCTCAGTTACCTTAGTTATAAAAATGGGACATCACTCCTCAGCAAAACAGGAATATTGACAGGAACATGGAAGAGAGCTTTGAGATAATCTGGAACTCTGAGATAACTGACATATTTAGGAGGACAGAAAAATGAGGCATGTTTCCAGGTCACAAAGCTAATTAAAAGGCAGAACTGATACTTAAAAAGCCAGGTCTATTGAATGACTCCTAGTAGCTTAGTGCTCTCTCCATTACAAATGAACTAGATATGGTCTTTTCAGCTTACCAAGCATTCGTGGCATTATTCTTTACATTTAAACAAGTGACTTACCTGAATCTGAAGACAATAAAGATGGTGACCTTTTTAAACCAGCCCCTCCTTTCAGTGGAGGGTTGAAGGCAATGTTTTCTAAAGAGGAAGTTTCATTTTTTGATACTCCTACCTCATCTCCAAAAATATTTAAGTCTAGAAGAGAGAAAGATAATCAATCAACTGCTTTTTTATGAGAAATAATTAATATTTATTATAATTGTTAGAAGATATGGAGTCTTGCAAATTTTAGCATTATACAAGAGTGGGCTGATACATTTTGCCTCTACTTAAATAAAAAATGAATGGGAAAAGATATTTTAATGAAATAGAAAAAATTATTATACCTACATCATTTACTTTCAAAGCTGCATAATTAGTTTTATACAAAATCACCACACACTTCAATATACTTCTGAAATCTTGATGAAGCTGATCACTTGCAGTCATTGGCTTTCCCTTTGTGGTTTGTCACTCAAATCTGCTTGCCCCACTTCTCCATCTTTGAACTGCCTTACCTAGCGTCTGACTATACTCACACCAACACACTGATCACCATAAATGGCTTGCATTCATATGTGAATTTCAATTGGAGGAACTTTTTCCATTGTTAAGAATTCAGTAACAGCATGCTAATTGAACCAAATGTCTGGACATTCTTCCATTTCAATGTGCACTGGGTAACAAATGTAAGCATCTGTGTGTGCAAGGTCAAGAATGAGGGGAGATGCCATGTGACTGACTACCCAGAACCTGTTATATACAGATATGTCTGATGTAACAAAAAAATATTACAGTGGAGGCAAAATTTCTCAGCCTCCCTTGTAGTTCAATATATTCCACTGTTAGCCATAAATCACCCTCAGTTAAATCATAGTTCACTAGCGTTAGAATATTACTAGATTAAAAAATAAAAAACAAAACAAAAAAGACACCAAAAGCGAAATTCCTCTTACTTTCAGATGCCATTTTCTCAGTTCCTGTATGTTTCATTTGTTCCCAGGGACTCTGTTCCTTCTTTTCATAATTTTTAATGTCAAAAATTTCTTTTTCCTCTTTTCTTTTTTGTCTCCTCTTATCAAAAGTAGATTTTGAAATAGAAACTTTGATCTGCATGAAAAAGTTGAAATATCTGAAAGTATTCAGGGAATCTGACATTTAAAATAACTATCTTTAACTCAGACAACTGTATGTAGCCATTAACTGTCTATACACAAAATAAACTATACATTTCTTAATTCTTATTTCAGGAATTCTGAAATAGAATTATATAGTGCTAATAGTCAACTAAATTTGTACCTGAGGATATTAGTCTGTTACTCTTTGAATGTATCCTAGAAAATTGTTTTACACATACACACACGCATGTATATAGAGTATGTGCATAGCATAAAATATACTAGGTGCGTAATATCAGAATAAGAATATACTTGGTGAGAAAGAAGAATAATCTATTATTTAAATGATTAAGCATCAGAATTTTCAATTACATTGCGATTTTAAAATTTTTAATTGAAACATTTCTACCACCCAAATTTGACACACACAAAACAATGATGTATCATAGGCTTAAATTTACCCTAATAATTACCAAATGACCTTACATCTTTTTCATTCTCAACATCAAGATATGATGGAATACTTTGCTGTACTGCTCTTCCATAAATCCCTGGTAGAGGTTCAATATTTTGTTTAACTGGAAGTTTATCCCCATTTTCCACAGAAGATATCACTAATTGGCTGCAGGTTCCTGGTGCTGAATTTGGATTTCCAAATACACCTGAAATCAACCAACAATTGTCAAATTGTCATTAAGTATTTCTGTAATATCACTCTGGATAACAAAGTTCAAGACAAAGCTCTTGTCTTCAAGAAATCAACAATATGGCTAATAATAAAAACAAGTTAAATAATCATAAAATATAGAAGCAAATACCCTAGCAGGACAATAATATCGAATCAGAACTGCATAATATAAATGCTGAGTTCATAGGAAGGAAAGGTTGCTGTGAACTGGTGTTCAAGATGGTTTCAAGGAGGAAGGATTTGAGCTGGGATTGGAAGACAATGGATTTGGAAACAAGTGAGGAAGGAGTTGACGACATTCTATGAAATGGGGATGCTTATAAGCAGAGCTGAACAAGTATAAAGCACGTACAAGGAGTGAATAAATTAATTTGGTTCAACCCAAGGCAAATAGAGGAATAACAAAACATGTTTGCCAGAGTAGGTTGGAGCCAATTTGAGGAGGGTGTTCAATTAACTTAATGAGACTCTATCAAGCAAAGAAGTTAGGAGAGCCTTTCCAAGCATTTCATTCTATTTAACAAAAATAAGATGTATGGTATAGTGCTCGCTTCAGCAGCACATATACTAAAAATAAGATGTATACCCTCAATGCCTATCATCACATTCAAATTTTTCAATTAAAAAATGACTAGTTGTAATGTGTTAATTAACTTGATAGGGGAATCCTTTTCTCAATGTATAAAGATATCAAATCATCATGTTTTATATTTTAAATACCTTACAATTTTATTTGCCAAGTATATATCAAAAAGCCAAAAAGAAAAAACAAAAACAAAACCCCCTGAGTTTTAAAGGGTATTTGCAAATAAGTTGTTCAAAGGTCCCCTAGCCCTCCCAAAATATATAACAGGTGTTAATTCTGACTTGTCTAGACTTTGTACGGGAGATAATAAAAGTATATTTATTGATGTTGATTACTAAACTGATAAAGACTACCTTTGAATTTAAACTATGGTAAAAACTGTCTTAGCTATTTTAATTGTCTTAGAAGTATCCAAACTACCGCTGTCGTGTATACAACGTACACCTCTTAAAATTACTGACATGAATTTCCTGTAGTTTTGTTAAGAGGATAGAAATGAAATATTCACTATTAATTCTTTCAATTTAATAACTGTTTTAAAAAGACAGTTCTATTCAACATCTGAATCACACTCTTCTCTAGTCTCTATTGATATACTTTGCTTATGTGTGAAGAACAAATAGAATTAAAAAGCTAAATAAGTTTGAAATACCTTTTCCAACAACTACTACTGAGTCTTCTGATAAGGTATTTGTGGATGTGAAGTAAAAACTGGAAATTTGTTGTAAATTTGATGATGACCCAATAAATCCTAAAGGGAAAAAAACTTATTTTTAAATAAGTATTTAAAAATACTTATTATATGGTATTTTAGGATATCATAATATACTCTTTTAAAACTGAAAATTTATTTAATATAAAGAATTTACAATTTATTCACATATGTTCATTAATTCAATAAATATTTATAATTAGAATACACAGTATAAACTAGGCACTAGAGAGAAAAGAAGTCTTCTTGCACTTAAGAAGTTTATATATAACAGGGTCAAGAGTGGGAAAGATACAAGAAAATAATCAAAGCATGATAATCAAGTAACAAAGATAAACCATGAAGGAAAGCTTTTAACCCTTGGAAACAGATCAAGTGAATCTCATAGCAATCTATACATTTCTAGTTAACTTTTACCTCAGTTAGTGACTATTTATTTAATCATTCTCTTTTCTACTAGACTGTAAGCTCTATGGGGACAATCTATATGGTATCTAGTTTTGATTATCATTATTTTCCAGTGCGTGGCACATATAGGTGTTCAATAAATCTATTAGATGACAGCTTCAAGGCAAAAAAAAGAAAAGTAAAATATAATTTAGGGTCTGTGAAAGAAGATTAACTACTGTTAAATTAAATTTAAAGCCTTTTTTAAAAAAATTAAGCAGATAATTTTGCTAACTTGCTAAAGCTAATGACTTTTTTTTTTCTATGTTATTAATGTGGCAGAAATTTAAGAAAGAAACCTATGTAGGTGTTCATTTTTCATATTTTCCTTTAAGTATAGGTTGCAATAATCAAAATTAATGTGCACTCTTATAGCACACACTAATGGAAATATCAGATAGTCCCAAAAGGTATTTAGTGACAAAGGGAAGCAAATTTCAGTAAACAAACATAAAACCATAAACCATCAAGAGATGATTGAATAATTAGACAAATCTCATGAGGAAATATTTAAAGAACATATTATCTTTAAACAATTTAACTTTATCAGAAAGTCTGACATTAATAATTTTTAATGTTATTTTTCCTTTTTTACACTATACTGTCTTCTAAACAAGAAGATAATGAAATATTATTAAATCTCAATTCTAAAATATAAAGAAAAAATATGTTTAAAAGATCCTTCACATATAAACTGTCCTTATATAATCTCTTTTCCTTCTGTCCAATTCTTTCAAATAAAGAGAAAAATACTAACTCATGGAATCTAGTTTGCTAACATTCTAAGCATCCATCATTAATCAATTTCTCAATTAATTAGGGCTCTAAGTTCTATGTTCGAAAATGGGCAGGTTCAAAGGGACAACCAGCAGACAAGAGGAATGGGAAGAAGAGGTAACAGTTCTGAGATCAAATCCTAAAGATGTCTGAGATTTCTTGCAAATACATCCACTCACATATGCAACTCATTGCCAATATTTCTTCTGGAAGCAGTACCATTCCCCTCACCACTGCATTCAGTATTTACTTTAAGCTAATTATTTGAGACTGCAATTTTTTGTGATTGTGCCCAAGACTACACTATTAGTTTTGGTTGGCTCATCACTACTTCATTCCTTTAACACGTGGCACTGAACACTTTTATATACAAAGCCTAACAATGATATAAGATTGGGAAAGGGCATGTAGGCAGACTATACATGCCAACTAAGAAATTACTAGTATTAAGAATGCTAGAGGGGATGTTGGGATAGCTCAACATGTTGAACACTTGCCCTGTAACCACGAGGTCCCTGGATCGAGTCCTGGCCCCGGCCCATGCAGGCCCATTTGCTGAGCTGTGACATAACTGGTAACCACCAGGATGGCTCGGCAGTGAAGATTCTCACCACAACTAATGGTGTACAACTGTGGGAACTGTTCTGGGCCCTCCCCCCTTCTCTCTGTGTGTGACTCTCTCTCACCTTCTCTTGAACAATTAAAAAAAATGCTAACGCATAGGGCATGAAAAGAGATACAGTAAGAGGAATAATGCAAGAAAGTTAAGCTAAGGCAAGATTACTAAGAGTCGAAAAATTAAGCTTCAGAGTAGAAAATTTATTCTGTGGCAAACAAGACTCCATCCAAAGTTTTGAATATGCAAGATAGATGACTACACTTAAGAGAGAATATTCTGGAAGAGTATGCATCCTGGATTAAAAAGGGATGAAAATAAGAGACAAGATGTCTTTCTCAGAAGGCTCCCATTAATTATCCAGGGAAGTAGTAATAAAAGCTTCTGAAAAGAACTGTGAGAATTGAGTCACTGACTGAACTTAAAAGGTAGGGAAAAGATGACTAAAGTTTAAGTCTGCATAACTGAGAACATGCTGATGCTACTAATAAGAATGGATAACAAAGGAAGAGGAGCAGGTCTAAAAAGGAAGGTAAGTTTGGTTTTGAACATGACCAGAGAGATTTACTATGTGTTTGGTTTAAAGTTGGAAGAAATGTTGTGGAGTAGAATTAACTGCTGGTCAAAAAAATATAAATATATTTATGATTTTGCTGTCCAAAAACGAATGCCACTAACAGTGAATAAACATATTCAGCAATTTAAAACAAATTTTAAAAAAGAAAATTAAAAATTATATGTTAGGGTATGAGTTATTGTTAAGGAAGTATATTTTTATTTGATTTACTTTACATGAGAAATAAAACATGCAAGTAAATATGAAAATACTGTTATTCTTTTTTTTTTTATAAAAACAGAGAACACTTGATCTTTTCCACAAAGAATAGATATTGAATTTCATTATGGATTAAATTTTAAGAAATTTATAAAACAAAACAAAAAGATAGATTTGTAATCAAGCTCTCTCTTACTCAATCTGAATTATTTCCACAAAAAAGCATGTGTCCTGGAACACTTGATTGCCTGTACATATGACTCAAGATGAGCAGAAATAACAAAATTTGAGTTTATTACAACCACAGTTGCTATACAAAAAAATAAAAAAATAAAATAAATAATAGCTCCTCACACTTACTGAATGATTATAATGCTTAAATACAGATGAATTTTAATTATTCTATATAAATATCTATACCCTTCAAAATTACTTCCTCTTACTCTGAGGGAAAACATAAAAATACAGCTGTAGTAGGTAATCTGAAAAAAGTGAACAAAGCCATCACAGAGGTGCACTTGTTACTAAGTAAAAAAAAAAAAAAAGAATGTAAATGGTTAATGGTTAGTACTAATAAAGAAGCCTTTTACCACAGGGAAATGATATTCCTGTTTCCACAGTTTTACTCCCTAGTTACACCCTAAGTAGGCATCTGGGAGTCATTTACTCATATGCTTTCTCCACCCCATTTTAGTGGTGAAATGTTTTATAAAAAAAAAGTGTGTTTAAAAATGTCATATAAAAAAAAGTGTGTGTGTATAAAAATGTCATATAAAAGAAGTCTTGGAGAGCAGAGGTCAAGAGGGATTCCCTAGTTTTAAACCTGTTGGGCAGTTGCTTCCCTATAATGGCTCCTTAGTCAAGCCCGTAAGCCAATATATAAATCTGTGTGTTCTACTCAGCAAAATTATTTAAGCAACAACATTTCAGCAGAAGGGTAAGAAGAAAAATCTCAAAACTGAGAAATCTCAGTTTAATGTTTCTTTATTGGCATACTTAGGGAGGATTCTGATTTAGAGATAGTCAATCTTAAAAATTAACTTGTCAAAAAATTTACTAACCTTTTGTATGCTTATGTCTTGGGTGTTCCTTATTTTGTGTTTTTAAAACACCAGGTGAAGTGTCATGTGGCCTATCATCTTCAAAATCACCACATCCAAAGCCATAGTTCATACGTTGACCAATTATGCTTACATTGGATGTTGTAATCCCTATAAAATAAAATACATAAATATATTTATTTGATTTATTTAGGTAACCTTATAGAAAAGTACATATATTTCTCCCTTCTAAATCTATCTTGCCTTCTATCCTTTCAAAAATATTGTTAACAAAATAGTAGAAATTATAACATTATAGTAATTTTAAAAGTTTTAACTTATTTTAAATTTTGTAATAGTTTTGACTTTACTGGCAGATAAGAATATTCATTATAAGCTATACCATATTTTATAAAACATGCTTCAAAATTACAACAAAATACAAAATTTAGTGTTTGAAAAAGATAATCATATATATGTATTTGAAAAATATAACAAGCATTTAACGTTTAAAGTTTAAACTTTACAGCAAAAAGAAAAATTTTAAAAGATTTATTTTTATTGTTTTTGACAGAGAGAGAGAGATACAGAGATAGAGAGAAGGGGGAGGGCCCAGAACAGTCTCCATAGTTGCACATCATGGGTTTTTCCACTTAGTTTCATTCCACAGGTGGGCGTGCGGCTGCACAGGGCAGGAACTGGGCCCGGGTCTCACCCTGGTGAGAACTGAACTGGGAGCACTCCCCAGTTCAGCATATGGGTCTGCAGGGGCCAGGGCCGGGATTTGATCCCCGGTCCCCGAGGTTGCAAAGTGAGCGCTTAACTCATTGAGCCATCCTGGCTTCCCAAGAAAAAATTTTAATCTCGAATTTTAAACTATGTCTTGAGAGATGCCTATATTCTTCATTTCTCTCTGTTTTCCCACTCATATGTATGGGTCTGTACTGGTCTGGCTGGTGAGACAGTAAATTACATAGTGACTAAGTGCTTAGAATCTGGAATCTTGCTTCCTAGCTTTAAATAGTAGCATTCCTATTTAAACCACTGACAGAAACTGGGCAAGACACTTCACCTTACTTGTAAAATACAAATAACAGTAGTACCTCTTCCAGAATTATTGTAAGGATGGAATGAAGAAAATACATGTAAAGGGCTTACTTTAGCACCGTGTCTAGCATATTGCCAATACCCAAATGTTACATTCCTAATTAAAAATAAAACAAGTCAAAACATAATGTAGGCCTTCTTTTAACAAACACCAAAAATTTAATCTAATATGTTTATATGTTTAAACCAACCACCCTATATAAATACTTTGCAGCTGTGAAAACCACAAAATGTCTACTAAATGGAAAATCCTAGACAATATATATTTTAGCCACCTTCCATTTTTATTTTTGGCTCCTATGTAAACCATGAAGTAGTAATAATAATTTGTTTTTAATATTATTATAGGAATTTTGATTAAAAAAACAAAAACAAGATAAGGAGGAGAGGAGGTAGCTGGTGGGAGCTGGGCTGGAGAGGATTGTAAAGGGGATTAACTAGTCAGTTCATAAATAATGACTTAAAAAATATCTCATATTAAATGACAGAGAACTTCCAGGAGTAACATGGACATTTTTCTAAATTCTTCTTAATATTGATAATTCATAAAGTAAACCTCATAAAGATACTGGTTTTAACTGGAAATGCTTCCTATTAATAGGTGAGACATCATTATAATTAAGATGGGACTGTTTAAAAAGTTAAATAAAACTGACAAACCATTAGCACCACGCTCCATGATTTCAAACTATATCATAAAGCTAGAGTAATCAAAACAGTATGGTAATGGCACAAAACCAAATACAGACCAATGAAACAGAACAGAGAGCCCAGAAATAAAGCCACGCATATGCGGTCAGTTACTTTACAATAAAGGAGCCAAGAATATACAAGAGGGAAAGAACAGTCTCTGAAATAAACAGTGTTGAGAAAAACTGGATAACCACATGAAAAAAAAGAACCTGGACCATTACCTTACAACATACACAAACATTAACTGAAATGCATAAGGTGATAGGCTTCTTGACATTGGCCTTGGCACTGATTTTTGGGCATGACAAAAAGCAAAGGCAACATAAGCAAAAACAATTAAGTGGGATTACATCTAACCAAAAAACTTGCATAGCCAAGAATACCATCAACAAAATGAAAAGGCAACTTACAGAATGAGAGAAATATTTACAAATCATGTAAGGGCTGTGTGGAAAGTATCCAGCCATGTAATATGAAAAATAGAGGCATTTAAGGCTGGATTTTTTCCAGATAGTCCTCATACATCTGATAAGGAGTTAATATCCAAAACATATTTTACAAAGTCATATAATTTAATAGCCCCAAAACCAAATAATCCAATTAAAAAATGGGCAGAGTATCTGAATAGAAAAATTTCCAAAGAAGACACAAAGATGCCAACAGGTACATGAAAGGGTGCTTAACATTATTAATCATCAGGGAAATGCAAATCAAAACTACAATGAAATGTTATCTCATACCTGTTAGAATGATTATTACCCAAAAGACAAGAAATAAGTGTTGGTAAGGATGTGGAGAAAAGAGAACCCTTGTGCACTGTTGGTAGAAATGTAAATTAGTGCTGTCACTATGGAAAACAGTATGGAACGTTCTCAAAAAATTAAAACTATAACTACCATAAAACCTAGCAATCTCATTTCTAGGTATATATCCAAAAAACAAAACAAAACACTAACTTGAAAAAAATATCTGCACCCCATGTTCACTGTAGCATTATTTACAAAGCTAAGATACAGAAACAACTTAAGTAGATAAATGGATAAAGAAGATGTGATATATAAGCACAATAGAATATTATTCACCCACAAAAAATAATGAAATCTTGCCATTTGTAACAACATAGATGAACCTTGAGGGCATTATGCTAAGTGAAATAAGACAGACAGGAAACAACAAATACTATATCTCACTTATGTGTGGAATCTAGAAAAAAAAAAAAGCTTATAGATACAGAAAACAACGATGTTTGCCAGAAGTAGGGGTGGGTTGGTCAGTGGCTCAAATGGGTGAAGGCAGTCAAAAGTACAAACTTCCAGTTAATAAAATAAGTAAGTCATAAGGATGTTATATACAGCATGGCAACTATAGTTAGTACTGTATTGCATATTTGAAAGTTGATAAAGGGGAATATCTTGTAAGCTCTCATCAGAAGAAAAAACACTCTGTAAGTATGTGGTGAAGGATGTTAACGAGACTTGGGTGATGATTTCACAATATATAGAAATATTCAGTCATTATGTTGTACAGCTGAAACTAATATAATGTTGTATATCAAACATCAAAAAAGAAGAAAAAGAAAAAAAAGAAAATAAAAGAGATACTAATCTAATGCTACAGGAAAGAAGTTCACTATAACATCATTCAGGAAATTTAGCAGAATATGCTGTAATATTTGGAGATAGTGGTGGAATGAATATTTGTGAGAATGTTTACTGGAAATGTCATTGTAAAGATAAATTAGTTTTATAGTCTTTACATAATAATTTTTGTTTTTGTCTTTAGATAATCTTTATTCTGAGATTATTTTTCATTTCACCAATTAAATAATAAATTTGTACGAATCACTTGCTTACTGAAAGTAAAACAAATTCCATCCCCGTAGCAACTTTACATCTTGAGAGCATATTACATTTAACCAAGAAACCAAGAATATCTTACAGTGAATTCAATAATAATGCTTCTAAAACTTGATCCTAGAAATACCTAAGTTACTTGCTAAAAATACAGATTTCTAACCCTTAAGATTGATTTACTAAATATGAGGTAAGGCCCAGAATCTGTATGTTACATGCATTCCTGCTGATTCCTAGACTTAGGAAAGTTTGAGAAGCACTGATTATTAGACAACTTTGGAAAACCCTGAATATTGCATATATAAGTATGCACTGTTATAAGAGCTGTGATTCTAACCAAAGTTACCGTAAGTGACTCACAAGTTCATACAACTAGGGTCAGAGGAAAATTCAAATCTAGGGTTTCTAAGCCTATTCTTTTCTAATTCCAAAGATATTCTTCCAAAAGGAAGGCTCCATTTTTATTAACTAGATACAATCCAGCAATCAATACAAGATCTTCAATCTTAAATATTTGTAAAATTAAAAGTAATTTATTAGGTAATCAGTTAAAAAAGGATTAAAGAATAAGTTTATATATTATATTTCTTTGTGTCTTCCCCTTCGAGGGAACAAATACCAAGTGCCTGCTATGTTCTAGGTGCTTTACATATTTTTTATACCTAAATCTTTACTATTGGGGAAGTCGGGATGGCTCAGTGGGTTAAGCGCTCACTTTGCAGCACCGGGGACTAAGGATCGAATCCCGGCCCTGGCCCTTGCGGACCCATGTGCTGAACTGGGGAGTTCCCCCAGTTCAGTTCTCTCTCTGTCTCTGTATCACTCTCTCTCTGTCAAAAACAATAATAATAATAAAAAAAATCTTTACTATCTTTCCAAAGGTTTTATATCAATCAGGAGAGAAAACTGAGTTTCAAAGCATTTAAGTAACTTGAATGGCTCGTGAACATGGTTATTAAATATCAAATTGGGATTCCAGCTGGGGTATTTCAGACTCCAAAGCACATATACACTGTCTTCATGTGCCTATAGTAGTATCTCTTTGTTGAATACTATCTTTGTGGAAGTCAGTATACCAGGCACACATGGCTGAGTTCCACATTCACCATATAACAGAAACTTGGTAGGTAATCAGAGGTAAATAATCTCTGGGTGTCAATAATCTGAGAGTCCAAAAAAGTAAAACTGGGATACCAGTATAAAGACGTCAGTGCAAAATGTAATGATATCACAAAAGAATAATTAATTTTGTTTATGAATAGGGGATGTCTCCCCTGAGAAAGCAACTGATCTGCTTTCATAGCTGAATCAGGTATGGAGTGAATTCCAGATTTCATCCAGAAGAAACAGTGTGTGGCACTGCAGAGATAGGAAATGGTACTGAAGATGGTCTGATTTAACTAGAACACAAGATACAAGGAGGGTAGTGAAAAATGAGGCTGGAGAGGTAGGAAGGGGCCAGATCACGGGAGAATGCCCTAAATAAACTTAGGCTGGGCAATATAGTCACATTTGCATTGTGGGGAATGGACTGTAAGTCAATGAGAATTAAGCTGGTAAGGAGCCTTCGGAGGCTCAGCAGGTAAGAAACGAGTAAGAGTGATAGTGGGAATTAAAACTAGATGAATTTAAGATATTTAGTAGTAAGAAATGAAAAATTTTAGCTAATCATTAGATACATACATGGCTTTTAAGAAAGGTAATTATGATGTAAGGTAAAGTAGCCTTAAAGTTTTTAGATTTCTACACTGAGATCATATGAAAAGAAATATAATTTCTCAGTTTGTTACAATTCATTCATAATTCTTTACAGTTTTACTATTCATAAAGAACAATCACATGCTATTCCCATCCTAAATAGATGAGAATCCAAATATTTTCCTAACTTATTACTAATAAATTCTTTTTGTGAAAAGTGATATTATGAATTAAGACTTCCAGGTTAGTTCAAAAAATTTTAACACAAGATACACATGCACTTAACTACCAGTTAAATAAATAAATAAACAAACAAATAAATAAATAAATATATTTTTTAAGATTTATTTTTATTGTTTTTTGACAGAGACAGACAGACAGACAGAGAAACAGAGAGAAGGGGGAGGGCCCAGAGCTGTCTCCATAGTTGACAGCATTAGTTTTCCATATAGTTTCATTCCACAGGTGGGAGCGGGGCTGTGCAGGGCAGGAATTGGGCCAGGAGCCTCCTGCATCGGCCCGGCAAGATCTAAATTGGGGGAACACCCCAGTTTAGCATATGGGTCCGCCTGGGCTGGAGCTGGGATTTGATCCTTGGTCTTCAGGGCTGCAAAGTGAGCGCTTAACCTGCTGAGCCATCCCAGCTTCCCCAAATATATTTTTTTAAAGGAAATATCTTTTGTGATGTCCCGTGGGCCCCAGACTAAGCTGTATAATAGAATCACCTGGAGAGCCTTTAGAACTCTAATGGTCAGGTCTCATTCCACATCAGTTAAACCTACATGTCTGGGTGTGGGAGTAAAGTATAGGTATACCTTTGGGCTTACAGTAAGATCAGCTATTCAGGTAAATATTTTTTCTTCCAAGAACAATACAAAACTTATTCTTGCCAAAATGTCCTCTTAAGGAGTTAAAATAATGATTAGTTTTAGTTGGAAAGTACAAAAATTCTAACTCTGAAATGCATCCATTATCATTTTTTTTTCCATTATTATTTCTGACATCATTTAAACATCATTCTTTCTATATATCATATTTATAAAACCATCATAGAATACCTGCACTGGGCCTTTGTTCAGCTATCTGAGAGATTTTATTCTTTGCAGAAGAATGTCTTGCTGGACAAGGTTTTGATCCATATGTTGGAAATATGTCTGACCTACAATGAAACAAAATAATTTCAATAAACTTGTAAGATCTAGGGCTGTTCAATACTCTTGTTAGACAATCTATATACTCACTAAACTTAAATAGAAATAAGTATGAAAAACTATGGATAAGAATATTTTTTATTGATATTCCTAGTTCATCTTTTAAATTCCCAACCTTTTAAACATATGGTCATTTCTTAATTATTCATGAGAGGATTGTCGAAGGCACTGAAAACTCTCCAATTGTGCTGTATAATCTTTTGTTGAGTAAAAAACCCACTAATCCAAACAGAATCCATCCTAAAACTAAACCAAATGATTCTAATTACCTAATATACTTTCTGCTTTAAAAAAAAATAGAAACTTAAATTGTATTAGTAATAAGAGACCAACAAGTGAGTTTAGTAAATGTCACTTTTTTTTTGAACTATCATTTGTTGTACACTCCTGACTTTATAAAGGCCTATAGGCCTTGTTTCACAAAGAAAGAAAACTGAAGAATATTCACTCACTGTGAGAGAACGGTTTTAAATCAGTAAGTGTTATAATGTCAGTATGTCCAATCATAGATACTATAAAGAGAATTTATGAAGGAGTACAATTCTTAGTAATTGGGTAGGCATATTTGTTAACTGGTCTAGTGAGAAATCAATGTTAAATATTTTAAAAGAATAATCTCTTTAGAATAGATTACTGCAAATTTACATTTATACTCTGTGTACTTGACTTGGATGAAAGAAAACAGTCTCTAGAAGAGTGGTTCTCAACAGTTTTTCCTCCCCAACCTACTTAAGGATGACATCCCTCCTTAGTAGCTTTCTTTGGTCATGATTCTTAAGGCAGGATGCACACTTGTTGAGAATAACTGCTCTAAAGCTATTAAACTTAAATGTGAAAATATTAAATTCATTAAACATAATTCTGTTCATAAATGAGGGTATTTTGAACTCCCTTCTCACAAGTTCAATATCTGAAGAGAATATCTCCATGAGACAAAATAGGGAATAGTGAATTGTAAATGTTACAGTATCAAATGAAGTTTCCTTCCCAACTAGGTTCCAAATTATTTATAGAACCTTGCAACTGAGGGATCACATAACATATAATTTCTCTTTCATGGAAGATAAGAGGAGGACTTTAGGTGTAAAAGATAAATATATATATTTTAAATGTCTGATAACTTATACTTCAGCAGTCCACGTACCCATTCCAAATTCATTCTGTAAATATACCACATAAGTCTACCTGGATAATTACAATAAAGGAATTTCCAGTAAGAAAAACATTCCAACTGTAAAATAAGCTGCTACTGTATTTAAATTAAAAACGTGGAGAAGGGAATCATGAGATGAGAAAATATTTCACAACCAGACACAAAAATTGTTTAATTCTATGAACTGCTGAAATAAAACACCCTTTTTCATTAAAGTTAATGAAATACCACTGATCCTTTGATTATACAATTTCTATGTATTAGAGGTTCTAGTTCATGTAAGTGAAAATTAATTTTAAATATTTACTTCTAATAGCTATATATAAGCATGGTTCAGGACAAAATCAAAGAAAAATAAAGTTAAAAAGACTGACAATACCAACTGTTAATAAGTATGTGATCCTGAAACTCTCATATATTACTGGTGGAAGTGTAATACTGCACAGGTGTCTTAGAAAACTGTTTAGCAGTTATTTTGAAAAGTTAAATGTACATCTACCCCATGAACTAGAAATTCTGCTCTTCAGTTTTTGTATAAATTTATCTCAGAAGAAAAGAATTTCCTAAAATCCTAGATTAGGGTCAAAGAGATTCTCCAAAATCAAGGTGGGATCACTGCTTAAGATTTAGAGTTTATTGAGGCAATCTGGAAAAGTCTGTCAAATTGCTGTGCTGGAAAACATTCTGTCAGTGTTGGGTGGCCAGGTCTCTAATTCCAGCACTATTGCTATAAGGAGACTCCTGAGAGGATGGTGAAAGCTATAGCATGGAGTCCTACGTTTCTACAAAATAATGGAATAACAAAATATAAGAAATAGCACAGTATAACAGCTAGATGGAGTTTGCCCATAAATTAGAAGAAATTGGTGCTAAGTTTAAAGAAAAGCAATAGTATCAGCTATAGATCAACTGCCAAACAGTCAATGATTCAGAAAAGAGGTAAAGCACAAAGACTATTAGGATCAATTTTAGACAGGCAAAAGCACAACTACGGTCAGGGGAATAGACTTTATACATATTAACTTAGGTGTTCTAGATTACTATTGGGGATGTATTCTCTCTCTACCCAGATCTCAAACCAAAGCCAAGCAAGGTTAATATGTATAAATTCTTCTGTTGTCTTTTAAATGTATTTCAACATTCAAAAAACTAGAAAATTAATCATTTTGAAGGATTTTTTCCAAATATGATATTAGGGTTTCAGATTACAAATTACATGTCAGCATTCATTTAACATGTTAAAAGGGAACATACATTATTCTCTTCCCCTGGGGAGTTGTAGACAGAGAAGAAGTCAATGATTCTTGACTGTAAACTCCACTTTCGCTGTAAGAGCTGATATTTGGAGAGGAAGATCGAGATGGGGAGTCGATAGTTAGGTCGAGCTTAACTGCAGAATCAGGGCTTTCAAGATCAGAAGTACTGCCACTCAGTTTTGCTCTTTTCTTAGCTGCACTGTTACGAAGGGACCTAAGAGAGCTTTGCATCTAGGAAACAAAACAATGAACTTTACAAAATAATTCTATTAGTAAAGGTTATCCTTAAATTTTAAAATCCATTATCTATTTCCAGTTGGTCACTTTTCAATCCAGTACTAATAAAATGGATGTTAATCTACCTGTATATAGTACAAATACAGATTTTATCACTTAGGTATTTATGAACAACCTACTAGGTTATAAACCCCTTAAGAAGATGGATCTCAAGCTATCATTCACTACTGTATTTCCAGCACTGTGCACAATGACTAACATACTGTAATAATTTGATTAATAAATGAATCATTAAGTCAGATGGTAAACAGCAGAGTGAGTTAAAGTCACAGAGGTCCATTAATCTTAGGTCACTTGTGTGCTTATGTGGCTATTTATTATAGAAGTTCTATGAGAAGGTTAGCAAAAAGTAATCAGTTTTATAAAATTTAAAGTTTACATCCAGCTTGTCAATGTTAGAGTTCAGAGAATAATAGTGAACTCTATACATAATTATGTAAGTTCTGAAACAAAGTATTTCAAAATGCAGAGTAGAAATTGTTATTTCAAATTAATACATTAACATTGGGAATAGACATTTAAACAAATTAAGGAAAACAGAAACATGTATAATCTGCATTTTGTTCACATTTTTAACAATTATAACGGTCAATTCAACAGTATGGTCATTTCCCTAGTACATACTTGAAAGGTTCAATATATAAAAACAGCATTAACCTCCTATATGTACTAATAATTACGTAAAACAATTTCAATTATGCACTAAAATAAAAAAGGCTATTTTTAAGTTATAAAAACAGCAAAAACATATAATCAGATATAATTTATGAGTTGTATACAAAAAATACTTCTGCTATAAATAAATTCACTTCTAAGTACCACTGAAATATAATTAGGGGGGAAAAATAATGAAAGAGTTTTATAAGCAGTTAGAAGTTAGGATGACTAATTCAGTTAGAATCAATACTGGGGTATGCCGGGATGGCTCAGTGGATTGAGCGCTTGCCTTGCATCCCTGGGGTCCAAGGATCAAATTTCAGCCCCGGCACATGTGCACCCATATGCTGAACCGAGGTGTGCTTCCCATATGGGGTCCCCCAGCCCTGTTCTCTATAGTTGTATATCATTAGTTGTGACATCCTATCATTCCACACAGGTAGATATGGGGCCACACAGGGTAGGAACTGAACTGGGGGCCTCCCACATGGGAGGCTAGAATCTTTGCCACCGAGCTATTCC
The DNA here is from genome assembly GCA_004027555.1 of Craseonycteris thonglongyai. Classification (NCBI taxonomy): domain Eukaryota; kingdom Metazoa; phylum Chordata; class Mammalia; order Chiroptera; family Craseonycteridae; genus Craseonycteris; species Craseonycteris thonglongyai. Next base: position 60,082 of record PVKE010003221.1, read on the forward strand.
ATTGGTTACCAGTTGCACTGCAGTTCAGCATATGGATTTACATGGGCCAGGGCCAGGAATTGAGCTCCAGAACTCGCAATTGTGAGGCAAGCACTCAATGTGCTGAGCTATCCCGGCATCCCCTAAATGTTTTTTAAAACCTGACACCAGGCAAATGGAATGATAAAAAGAAAGCATCTATGAAAATAGAAATCTGAATCCAAAGTAATATAGCAGCCACATTCCTTCTCTGGCATAATTAATATGTAGAGTTATCATATTGGCAATACATTTTTATAATGGAGTGTAAATGGAGTGACCCAGGTTTCAAAGATGAGTATCCAATATGATCTCAATTTCATAATGATAGATTTGCATATATATATACAAGTGACATGCTCAAGATTGGGGAAGAAAATATATTATTGCTTCATTTACTTATAAAATAGGAAACAAGTTGTTCATTTGGGAAGGGTTAGTGCAAGAGTATATTGCTATATTATTCCTTGTTTTAAAAAAGGAACAATATATGCATTGAAGAAATACTTGATGGAAACACGTTAGAATATTAACAGTAAATTATTCTGAATATTGGAATTTGGTGTGATGAATTTTCTCCCTAGTACTTCACTAAAGTCTCCATATTTTCTATAATAAATGTGAAATATTTTATAAGAACACATTATGGGGTTAAAAAATACTTGATTTTTCCTTAAAAAAGATTATATCATAGAAAATTATAAGCATTTTAAAATTATTAAAAATGATATTTGCTTCTAACCTCTTCTTGATCCAAATCTTTATCCCTGATATTTAATTCTGAAAGATCAATAGTAAGACTATCTTTTTCACTCTTCCAAGTATCATCAAACCCTTTCTTTTTGGGTCCCACTGTGCTTAAATCAGCTTTATCAGGCAAAAGGCTGATTCCTCTTGGTATGGGAGGGACAGGCTTGGTCCCACTCAGGCCTCGTCGGGAAGATGGTGATCTCACCAGGGTAGGTGTAAGTTGAACTGAAGAAGGCTTTTCTTGAGAATTTTCTCCTGCATGAAAAATATGTTTACTTTTTTTCTTAATTTCAGAGAAGTGAAAGTTTTAATCACAAGTGTTTTTAAATTAAAAAGCACACGATCTTCTATTAGAAATAAAAATTGGTACTCAAAATGAGATGAAAGTATCAGTGTCCTTTAAACAAATATAACAAAAAATGAGCCACCCCAAATCCTTTGATATTAAAGAAAAATATCATCTATGAAGTTAAATTTCTATCTTCATAATATATTACCATGACTAATATTTGTATGGTAAAGTCCATAATAAGCTACAAGGGTTACTTTTCTGGCTTGATTTAATTATGTAAGCAAAATCTGAAGGGCTATTATATGCAAAGCAGTAACACTGCTCACTAAGGAGAACAAGTTGAATAACATCTCAACTTTCAACACAATATTTTATCTTGTAGAAAAGACAAATATAGAAAGAAATTAATACAAGTGAATGAACACTCAGTGCTAACAGAAAGTGGTAAAATTGACTGACTATGAATTAAAGTGACCTTATGGTTATAAACTGAAGCATCAGTGCTGTGGGTTAGTTTAAAAGGTGGAGCATCTTACCTCAGAGGTTGGGAATAGGGAAGCATGTGGGACATAGGGGTTACCTTTAACACACTTTTCATTTTGAGATGGAATCTGTCTAGATTAAATGTACACGCTAATTTCATAATTTTGAAGTGGGCTATTGTTAAGAATATTTCAGTTAAAAACAAATAATAGAAATAGATCAAAATAATTATAAATATACTTAACATTCAATAAATGTTGAATAAATGAATACTAGATATTAATTATAGTAAACATATGAATAGATATATTTGTAAAGCTAAAATTTGTTAGTAGACTCTCAGGCTGTTTATATTAATGCCCATTATAAAGCATTATAATTTGTCTACCTCTGAAAAAAATTTTTTAAAGTGGCAATATCACAAAAAAAGAAATGACAGTTTCAACTGAGTTTTGTATTGTACATTTGATAGATTTAACATACTGTTAAAATATTTTCCTAAATATTTACTAATGCACAGAAACAAAATAAAATTTACCCGCTTTTAAAGATCTAACAATACTAACATCAAGATAGTAGTTCAAACATACAAATAAATTTGAACAAAATATTAATTTTTACCATCATTTCTTCCTGTGGTGCCAGATGATTTTTGGCTGACAAGCTTTTTCTGAGGACTTGGCTTTGATAGTCCTTCAAAGCTTTTAAGAGGCCAGGAATTTGAGAAACTGACAGAATTATCTTGAGACTTCTTTGGAGATATAGCAAGAGATGTGTGCTTTGGGCTAGTTTGAGGTGATGAGCGAGGATAGGTTGGAAGGATGAAGGCTCCTGGATTTGAATTTGGACCAGAATATGCTGAAGTACGTTCTGTTTGACTACCAAATGTTTGCTGTGTTTTACTGCCAACATTTAGGCCAGCATACACTGTAATAAAACAAGAGAGAATGTTTTACACACACACACACACACACACACACAAAAAAAACTTGTATGAGTTTAAAGTCTTTTCCTCTCACATTGTTTTATTTGATCTGGCATTTACTTTTGTATGGTGTGAGGTAAAGACCTAATTTAACATTTTTCTATACAGACAGTGCAATTTTTCTAGTGCCACTTTTGGATTATCCAATATTTCCCTTTCATCTATAGATCTTCTAGATTATTTGAGTCCACTTTTAGATGTTTCTTATTGGTTCCATTAAATATTTGTCTATAGCTATTAAAATGTTTTATTTATAATCACTCTTTCTGACAGAATGCGTCCCCTTCCATTTTGATCTTCTTTAGAATTATTTAGGCCATTCATGGCCCTCCATTCTTTCATGTGAACTTCAGTATTAGCCTGTCTGACTCCATAAAAGATCCCCTTGGGGTTCTGGTTGAAATGACATTGAATTTACATATTAATCTGGGCATAATTATCTTTTTCTTCATATTGAGTCGCCCTGGTTAAAAATATGGAATTCCTTACAGTTTATTCAGATCTTCTTTTATGTCTCTCAAAAAAGTATTTTAGCTTTCATAATAAAGGACATGTAAATCTTTTGTTAGATTTCCAAATAGTTATAAATTTTGTTGATAGTATAAAGTCTTCCTTAAAAACTGTATTTTCTAAAAATTCTGTTTCTAGAAACTTTATTGAGCCTTATATTCTGGCAACTGTGCTAAATTATTTAATATTTTAATAGTTTTTTTGTATATCCTTTTAGATTTTCTATGTAGATAATCATAATGGTGACTATGATAATTACAATGAGAGCTAATATTTACTAAGCCTTATGTGTCAAATGGTGTTTTAAGTATTTGTTTTTAATTGTGTGAGGTGAGAGAGAGGTGGGTGAGCCCAGAGCAGTCTCCACTGTTGTACATCATTAATTGTGACATAGTTTCATTCCACACAAGTGACTGTGGGGCCATGTGAGGTGGGAAGCGAACTGAGGACCTCTCACATGGGATGGGAGAACCTTCACCACCATCCTGGCGGTTACAGGTGTGCTGAAGTTCAGCATATGGGTTAGCACTGGCAGGGGCTGCAATTTGATCCCCGGACCTCTCAGTGGCAAGGCAAGTGCTCAACCTGCTGAGCTATCCCAGCATTCCCCACTGCCTTACTTTCCTTCATAGCACTTATTTCCATTCTTATTGTTCATTTATTATCCTCTTCTCCTCTACTAGAGTTTGATCTTTAGAGTCTAGAATAGTGTCTGGTTCTCAATAAATATTAAAAGGGGAAGCCGGGATGGCTCAGTGGGTTAAGCGCTCACTTTGCAGCGCCGGGGACCGAGGATCAAATCCCGGCCCCCGTCCCCCGTCCCGGCCTGTGCAGAACCATATGCTGAACTGGGGAGTTCCCCCAGTTCAGTTCTCTCTCTGTCTCTGTACCTCTCTCTCTCTCTGTCAAAAAATTAATAAATAAATAAAACTTAAAAAAAATATATTAAAAGACTTGATAATTAAATGCTCAATAGCACTGGTAACAGTGAGCATTTGTGTCTTGTTCTTCACTTTAAAGTGAATTCTAATATTTTAACACTGACTATATTTGCTATAGGTATTAACATATCATTAATCAGGTTAAAAAAGTTATTCCTGATTTGTTATGGGTTTGTAATTATGTATAAATGTTGAATTTTTATCAATCACTTTTATAGTTTGCATCTATTGACATAAATATATAGTTTTCTTCTCCAATCTGGTAAGATTAAACTACAGGTTTTCCTTGAAAACTTCTATTTAGACATACTATATAACATACAAATTAAAAAAACACATTGCTAGATTTGGTTTGCTAATGTTTTAGGGCTCTGACTTTCATAAAAGTGAGACTAGACTATCATCTATTTTTCTTTATTCATGAGCCATATCTGGTCATGATATTATGATTATACTCATGTGATAAAATGAATTAGGGAGACTTCTTTCTATTTTTTCTTTTTTTAAAGATTTATTTTACTGTTTTTGACAGAGAGAGGGCGACAGAGAGAGACAGAGAGGAAAGCCCAGAGCAGTCTCTATAGCTGCATGTCATTAGTTTTCTACATAGTTTTCATTCCACAGGTGGGTGTGAGGCTGCTCAGGACAGGAACCTGCTGGGGCTGAACATGGGAAGTACACCAGGTGTGGGAGTGGAACCAGGGACCTCCCACCTAGGAAGCTTGCCCTGGTGAGAACTGAACTGGGGGCACACCACAGTTCAGCATATGGGTCGGCAAGGGCCAGGACCAGGATTCAATCCTGGGATCCCAGGGCTTCAAGCCAAGCACTCAACCCTTTGAGCCATCCCCACATCCCTTCTTTCTTTTTTAATGCTTTTAGTTTGTATAAGATAATATTTACACCTCTGCCTTGAAAAGTTTGACAGGGGAAGCCAGGATGGCTCAGTGGGTTAAGCGCTCACTTTGTAGCGCCGGGGACTGGGGATCGAATCCCAGCCCCAGCCTGTGCGGAACCATATGCTGAACTGGGAGCTCCCCCAGTTCAGTTCTCTCTCACTCTCTCTGTCAAAAATAAATTAAAAAAAAAAGAAAAGTCTGACAGAACACTAGAGATTTGGGCCTGGGTTTTGTTTGTTTTTGTGGGTGAAACTGTAAATCTAAAATTTCTTTAATGATCATAAGTCTATTCAGATTTTCTACTTCTAAGTGAGACAACTTTCACAAGCTTATTGTGTTGTTCAAATATTGTTTATCATCTAATCTCAAACTTCTGTATACTATTCAATTTTCTACTATTTGAGATTTGTTAATTTTCTTCTTATAATTTTGTCAAATTACATATGTATATATATACTCACACATATATGTACACACATTTTAGAAAAGTCTTATCTTCTTAGGGAATTGTTCTTTTTCAGTATAATGACCCTCTTTAGCCCTAAAAATGTTTTTAGCTTGGGTGAACATATTTTCCTTAACATCAATATTCTTAAACCTGCTTTGGGTATTTGTCTGCTATTGCAGTTACCCTCTTATAGCGAGGGATAGGTTCTAAGACCCCCAGTGGATGCCTGAAACCATGTACAGTACACACACACAAACACCCACACACATATACATATACACACACTATTAATATGTTTTTCCTATACATACATACCAAGATAGTTTAATTTATAAATTAGGCACAGTAAGAGATTATTAATAAGTAGAAAAATTATAACAATGTACTATAATAAAAGTTCTATGAATGTGTTGTTTCTCTCTCTCTCAAAATATCTTATTGCGCTGTACTCACCTTTTCACTTAAAGAAAGTACTTTATGACTTCCCTATGGAATACCTGAGTTGCCAGCATCACTACTCTTGCACGTTGGGGCCATTACTGGGTAAAATAAGAGGTACTTGAGCAACACCACAACAGTCAATCTGACAACCAAGATGGCTACTAAGTGACTAATGGGCGGGAAGTATATACAGTGTGGATGCATGGGACAAAGGGATGATTTATGTCCTGGGTGGGACAAGTGAGACAGCTTGAGATTTAATCATGTTGCTCAGAATGGCACCTATTTAAAAACTTATAAATTGTTTATTTCTGGAATTTTCCACTTCGTATTTCCAGGTCAAGGTTGACTGCAGGGTAACTGAATCTGAAAATATCGAAACCGTGCATAAGAGGAACTACTATATATGTTTTTCATGGTTTAGTTTCTCCCATTATATTTTGATGTATTTTAGGTGTGAATCTTAAAACTTGCATTTACATTTTAAAAATAAAATAAAATCTGATCATTGCTGTTATTTAAGTGGTAAGTTCTATCCATTTATACTTATGGTAACTACTGATACAGTTTTAAATCTCCTATCTTACTTTGTGCTTCCTATTAATTGCTTTATTTCCTTTTTCTTGCTTTTTACTGACTTCTACTTTTTACTCCTCAACTAATATAAAAGTATACTTGTAACCTTTTAGAGGCTCCCTTAGATTTTCCTTCAATATTTTTTTGAAGATTTTCCATGACAAAATACCTAGTGTATCTGGTTTTCTATAACCTCGCAAAATACCTATTAGAGCAGCTACTAGAGGGCTATCATGTTCTTCTAAAATTAAAATTTAACTTTATAGTAGGTTATACATAAAAAAATTCTGTCAGGGCCACTACAATCTAGAGATGCGATTAAACCCTGAGAGTGAAGGTAGACTTCAAAGGTAATCATTCAGGGTTATCCTAAATATAATAGAAACAGGCTAAGTAAAACAGAATGCTCTCTACTACTAATTAGATATCTAGTCAAGATTTAAGAAATACCTATATTATGAAGAAAGATGGGCTAATTTACTGGGAACAGCACCACAAAGAAAAACTTTATGGAGTCCTATGGCCCTTTGGAGTGGATGGAGGAAAGGATAACTAAAATATAAGTGTTATTTTAACTAAATCTTTACTAATTTCAAATGAGTATTATTTTTTCATCAACAAATACCGACAGAAGTACATCCCTCTCACTCAAAAAAAATTTTAGTAAAGGATATACAAAATGAAAATATTTTGAGAAATATGATTTGATCCTACCTCTAAATAGTAATTGATAAAGCTATTAAATAGCATTAAAAAATTAAGAAACTCCTTCAAATCCAAAATTTATGATACATAAGATATCTGAAAAGACAGCTATAGGAAATTATGGTTCCTAACAGGGGACATACTAAATTCTAAATAGCCTTAGAATTTAAAGCTGTTATGGAAATAGCTGTCTTCTGCTAACACAGTACTTCTTAATATCACTTTCAATTACTTGTAAGTAATTGAAAGTAATATTAAAATGTTCATCTCCACCATTAGTTTCTAATTTTAATCGTCATACTTATATCAAGATTATGAAATCTAACATTCTAGGGTAGCAGTTATAAAAAATGTTCTTAAAATTTTTACTAAAATATAACATTTTTTGTGACATGTATAATATAATTACACAAAATATCATACAATCTAAATTTGGAAACCTCACTTAAATTTACAAATCATTTGCATCCAAATAAATTTGCAATTTAAACCTTTATCTTGATGACTGTTAGTTGTCCCCAGGTATTGTAAGTCAGAATCCACACTTCTAGTTTTACCACATGAAAATCCAGGTTGTTCACATTTCCCAGAAGAATTTGTCTGATGAGTCCCAGTAGTGCCTTTGGAAGGAAGAAGAAAAACATAAAAGTTAAAATTAGCGTTATTTCATGAATACATCTAATTTCAGAATGCTTGTGTCATTTGTATTGGAATAAATATAGGAGTATATGGACAGTGAGCCAGGCAGGCAAGAAAGGGATAAAACTTCTGCTACTGGTAGATTTGAGTACTGGCAGGGATAAAGGACAGAAAACAGACCGGTAAAGTACAGAGAAAAGTATATTGAAAAATATAAACAAAGGCAGTTTCTTCTACATGCTCACTTCTCTTACCATGGAATGTTCCTCCAGACCTGGCTTTCCTTCTTCCTAGTGCATACACTCTACCCAGAAAATTCTACTGTAGAATTCTACCTTCTTCCCTAACATATAACATAGTATTCACATGGCTTATGCAGATATATTTACCAGATTGCTTTCCCTTTCCTGTGGCTGGTTAAGGTTATTCCTGGGCAGGGAAATAGGTCTGAATTAAAGAGACGGTAATGATCACTCTGGTATTCAGTTTATTCATCTATAAAATGAGGTGATCCCCCGAAATTCTGAAATTCTATGATTTTTAAATTCTTTGTCTATGATTTCAAGCACTTTTTTCTTCATGTACTGGACATCTTTTAAGTTAATCTCAACTTCAAGCTTTGGTTATACTTTCTTCCTCCCTTCCCTGGCTCACTGCATTCCTTTCTTTAAAGTCCAGCTCAAGACCAACCTCTTCTGTGGAATTTTCATAAACCACTTCAATACCTATGATCTTTTCCTTTTTTGAACACCTATTGTAGTCATAATTTGTATCATCCAATCAATTATTAGGCTACATGTTGTCTTATCATACAATTATTTAAAATTTGTGCTACTAGGCAAGAGCTTCTCAATGGTACAGAAACTATGAGCCTTATAAAAAGACAAAGTAATGATATAAGCATAACTGGATATCTTCTTGCATTTATTTTTTTCTATTAAACAAACATTAAACTATACAATCATAACACTTCATTTTTATATGAAAATATTATGAAACATTACTGCATAGAAATCTATAATACTCCTAGGGTAACAATGTTTTCTAAATATTGTATCCAAACTCATAGCCAAAAAATTTCAGTAACTGATGTCATGTGGATATTAAATAAATGTTAACATCTATGACAAACTCAATCTTTACCTTATAAACCATTTTCCCTTCCTAATAGTTTTGTTCTGCTTACACATTATCATTTTTCTAATTACCTGAGTGCTAAGTCTTGAGATCTTTCTCTGCTTCCTTTCATCTTTTACAGCTAGTCATCATATATGCCTGATTATTCCTTCTATACCATTTGTCAACAATCTTTTACCCTAAATTTTGAGGAAATAATTAGCCCTCTATAGCTTGTAAGTGTGAGCTCACAGGGGTTCCTCATATTCCACTTAATTTTTGGCCAACTAAAATTAATCTTGCCTTTACAAAAAGCTCCCAGGCTATCTCAACATCTTTTCTAACTGATACGGCCCATGACAATGACCATTCCTCTGAACTACCATAGCATTTACTTTCTGTAAAATTTACTTAGGCAATTAAAGATCTTTCCAGTTCCTCTAGTCAAAAAGCACTCTCTGCCTCCACTACATTCACTGCTACCCTAATCAAAACCTTATCAATTCTAGTAGGGCTTATTACAATAGACTTCCTATTTTCACCTTTGCCCACCTAGTCTTGCTTTAAATGTAACATCCAAGAAAACATAAGGCAACTGATGTTACTTCTTTCTTCAAAATGTTTCTCACTCAGACTTCATGCACTAACCCACTAAGCCTTACAAAAAAGACCCTTTATATTACTTTAATTTCATTTTCTACTTCTCTTACCCTTACTCATTTCATTCCAGAGTTACTAGCCTTGTTAATCTTTCTCAAACATGTTCCATACTCTGCACTTACTGTTCCCTCTTCCTGGAATTATTTGCTCTTCTTTCTTGATATATGTATGTGGTTTGCTTCAAGTACTCCTTTCTGAATATGGCCTTCTTTCACCATATTATTTAAAACAGCCCCTCCCTCCATATTCCTCTTCTCTGCTTTATTTTTCTCCACAGCATTTATTACCAACCAACCATGTTTGGCATTTATTTAATACCTGATTTGTCCCAAATAGGGCGCAAGATCTATTAGGCAGAAAGTTTTCCCTTTTCGTGGACTGCTACATCTTTAGTACTTAGAAAAGTACCTGACACATAGGAGATAATAAATATGAGTTGTTGATTAAGCAAATACTGACTTAAATTAGGACTCAAAGGCCTTTAGTGAGAAGCCTTTCCAGGGTCTTATGACACAATTTATGTCTATTCTTATTAGACCTTTATTAAATATTTATTGAATCTGAATTGTTTACTAGATTATAAGTTCTAAGAGCTCTTGAATAAACTATGAAGTTTAGAGAAATCTTTAACTTAGTCCAACATGTCTATTACCTGTACCTGTTACTTACCAACAGCACATACAGGAAGAGAATCTGAGTTGAAATCCCGACTATTCTGAAATAAGTTTCTTGACACTCTTTTTCTGCTAAAACATAAATCATCATTGACTGGCTTTCCTTGGGAGGGCTTTAATTTTGGAGATGGTATGAAATCATATGCTGAAAGCTATAAGAACGGAATAATAAGTTAGTAAATTTGTGTTGTGTACTAGTAATAAATGAGAGAATAATTTAGAACAAATTGTGAAATTCAAAGAAAAATTAAATTTATCAAATATACAATGTTACAAATAAACATCCACATGTATTTTTCATGCTATAATAGAAATACCATTTGTCCCCTTTCTTACTACTTCACCCCAAATCTTTCCTGACCTTACCTTTCTACAGTATACACCTGTCAGCTAGGAAGGAAAGAACAGTAATAACAAAAAGAGTGAAACAGAAACTCAAATAGAGAAAATAACATTTTTGATTTAACAGCATACTACATCATCTGTGTTTCAGGATTAGATGATACATGACAACTGAAGGTCACTGAATCAGCAAGCATCCCACCATACGAGGCCTGATAATTAAGTTTACAAACTTGCTACTGTGTGCTTATGTTGGCAGTGCTATACAAACAACTTCGTAATATTTCATAACCTTGGTATATCAGTCTCATAGCAGTGTTTGTGATGACATGTGGTGATGTCTTGCTGAGTGGCATTCATTATTGTTGTGTGTTTTTGTGTGCCATCGCGAATGTCAGAGCTTGAATTAGAGCAATGAACAACATTAAATTTCTTACTAAACATGGCAAGAGTAGAGGTGAAATCAGGGACGTTAGTCCAAGTTTATGGGGATAATGTCATGAAGAAAACAGAACTAGACAAATACCGTATTTTCCGGCGTATAAGACGACCGGGCGTACAAGACGACCCCTTAATTTTACAGTTAAAACATAGGTTTAGGCCTATATTCGCTGTATAAGACTACAGCCTCGGAAGTGGGGGGTAGTCTTATACAGCGAATATAGGCCTAAACCTATGTTTTAACTGTAAAATTAGGGGGTCGTCTTACACGCCGGAAAATACAGTAGATTAAATGTTTTTGAGGGGAGAGAAAGCATCACTGATGAAGAGAGTAGGGTGGCAAGTAATCAGAAGAACTGATGAAAACTTTGCAAAAATTTGCTGAACTGTGAGTCAAAATAAACCCTTCGATAAAGAAATAGGAAAATCTTTATTGAAAATTTTGGCATGAGAAAGTTGTGTGCAAAAATGATCCTGAAGGAGCTCACCAATGAACAGAAACAGAGAGTCGAAGTTTGTGAAGACCTTTTGGAGAGTCAAGGCGATGCTTTGGGCCATGTTATCACTGGTGATGAAACATGGGTGTGCCAGTATGACCCTGAAACAAAGCATCAAAGTGCACAAGGGAAGTCAGCTAATTCTCCATGACAAAAAAAGTTCTGTAAGTCCAAATCAAGAGTCCAAATGATGTTTCTAATCTTTTTGATATCAGGAAGATTGTTCATTATGAATTTGTAGCAACTGGACAATCAACCAAGTTGACTATTTGGAAGTGTTGAAAAGGTTGTGTGAAAAAGTTAAGATGAAAATGAGCTGAACTTTTCACCAAAAACTCATGGCTATTGCAACATGACAATGCGCCAGCTGACACAGCATGGTCTGTGAGTGAGTTTTTAGCCAGTAAACAAATAACTGTATTGGAACTCCCTGTCTACCCACCTTGTCTGGCTCCCAAAGATAAAGGAAATATTGAAAGAAAGACATTTTGATGACATTCAGGATATCAAGGGTAATATGATGATGGTTCTGATGATCATTCTAGAAAGAGTTCCAGAATTGCTTTGAATGGTGGACTAGGCACTGGCTTGGGTGCATAGCTTCCCAATGGGAGTACTTTGAAGGTGACTACAGTGATACTCAGCAATGAGGTATGTAGCAATTTTTCTAGAATGAGTTCACAAACTTAATTGTCAGACCTCATACAGATATATTTTGAAAGAGTTATGAACTAAATTTACAAAATGTGGAGCAGTCTGTTTAGAGCACTTTGTGACTCTTAGAAACATAAGAGACTTGAGTTTTTGGTCTTGAAGTTAACATCTAAAAATTAAATTAATTTAATTCCTTAATGTTATAATAAATAAAAGTATTATTAAAGGGAAGTTGTTTTGTTTTTTAAAGATTTATTTTATTGTTAGACAGAGAGAGAGAGAGAAAGAGAGAGACAGAGAGAGAGACAGAGAGAAGGGGGAGGGGCCAGAGCAGTTTCCATAGCTGCACAGCATTAGTTTCAACAGTTTCATTCCACACAGGTGAATGTGGGGCAGGAACCAAACTGGAGACCTTCCACATGGAGGCATGCCCCAGTTCAGCATATGGGTTTGCATGGGCCAGGGCTGTGATTCCATCCTCGGACCTCGCGGATGCAAAGCAAGAGCTTAACCTGTTGAGCTACCCCAACATCCCTAAAAGAGAAGTTTCACACTTAATAGTAACAATGATATAAAATTCACAGTCTTACCTACTATCTTAATCTTGGTTTTTATTATCCCTTAAATTTTGCATTTGATTCCTTGCATATTTTTCATAAAAATAGTCTTTGACCTAATGCATTCTATTTCAGCTTTTGGCAAGGTGTCAAAAAACACAAAAATAATTTAGTTCTATTTTGATACAGTTAGTAGCAAATTATCAGAAAAAGATCTTTTAATAGCTAATGCTCTCAGAAACCACCTACACTCCTGCCTTTACTGCGGGGGTCCCTGGTACCAGTCTGTGGCCTGTTAGGAATAGGGCCACACTGGAGGAGGTGAGTGGCAGATGAATGAGCAGGCTTCATCTGTACTTACAGCTGCTCCCATTGCTCATATTACTGCCTGAGCTCTGCCTCCTGTCAGATCAGTGGTGACTGTCAGATCAGTGGCAGCATTAGATTCTCATAGAACCCTGAACCCTATTGTGAACTGCACATGCAAAAGATCTAGATTGCACCTTCCTTATGAGAATCTAATGTCTGATGATCTGAGGTGGAGATGAGGTGATGATGCATGCACTGGGGAGCAGCTGCAAATACAGATTAACATTAGCAGAGGTCTGACTGCACAGAGACCACAATAAATCAATTGCTTGCAGACTCATATCAAAACTCAAGCTTAGGATTCTCAATGATTTTGCATTATGATGAGTGGTACGATTATTTCATTATACATTACAATGTAATAATAATAAGAATACAGCACACAACAAATGTAATGTGCTTGAATAATCCTAAAACCACCTCTACCTCCACCCCAGTCTATGTAAACTTGTCTTTTATGAAACTTTTTGGTCTCTAGTGCCAAAAAGGTTGGGGAGTGCAGCTTCACTGGACTTGCAGTAAATATTTTGATCACTAGTTTTTGTAGCCTTTCCTCTTCTACAAGTTCTTATTGGTATTAACTAGACTCCAAAAATCTTGCCTCTAAATGACGGTCATTAAAAAGTTTATTCCCGGGAAAGCCGGGATGGCTCAGTGGGTTAAGTGCTCGCTTTGCAGCGCCGGGGAAACAAGGATCGAATCCCGGCCCCAGCCCATGCGAACCCATATGCTGAACTGGGGAGTTCCCCCAGTTTAGTTCTCTCTCTGTCTCTGTATGCTCTCTCTCTCTCTCTGTCAAAACCAATAAAAAAAAGTTTAATCCCATTACCCAAAGTCACCTTTTGGAACATCTTTGTATGCTGTTTTCAAATCAGTTTCTATGCACACTATAAGAAAACATAATTGTGATACTATATGTTAAGTTTTATGTGCCACTTTTGCATTTAACATTATAATAAAAGTATTACTCATGTTAAAAACTCTCTTAAGTGCTATAAAATTTAATTACAAAAGTAGTAACTGCTTACTGTAAAAAACCAAAACAATATGGAAATAATATATGAAATAAAATTCTTCTTTGGTATCCCATTTCACTAGAATCCTATTGATAAATTCTGTTAAGTTGTCCTTTTTTATATATAAAAATTCTGCAATAAGTGACTTAAAAAAAATAAAAGCAGATCATATAATACTCTGGCACAAAGTATGTATTTAGTATTACTATTGTAGACATTCTCCCATGTTAATCTATATATATCTTATTCTTTTTAATGGTTGCCCAGTATTATACATTATAGTTAGACTCATAGTTCCCTACTGATGGACATTCTTTTTTCTTTTTTAAAGATTTATTTTGTGTGAGAGAAGGCGAGAGGGAGA